>JAQIVE010000388.1:0-39017 GCA_034698285.1 Sminthurinus bimaculatus | reverse complement strand
AACTATCATTATGCACTAAGCATAAGCATGTAGTTTACATGATGTAAAAGTATAACAAGATTGCAAACATTTTCAAAACCAAAAAAAAAAACGTTAAAGGTGACATGAAAATTTCTGAAATTTTTTTACTGCTTACGCTTTAAAAATAATAATATAAAGTTCCATAAAAGTAGTAATCGTGTACATATGTACTTCATACACAATTACTGTACATACAGGAGAGTATTATTTCATTAAAGATTTTTTTACTGTAGATGCATTGTTTGCTTTGTACAAACTTTAGATGTACCGTACATCTTGTACGTTCATACCTATTTTTAAAGAACACAATTTCGTTTTCATTTTTCAAAACTCTGATTTTGTTTTATGTTTGGATACATAGGTAATAGGTACAACTGCAAATGTTTTTACTTTTATAAACAATATAAATAACACGTGGAAGAAAATGACATGAAGAATGTTTATTTTGTTTAAAAAAAAACAATGTTTTGTCTATCTATTACGAGTTACGAGTTTCGTTTTGTTCTCCCTCCCAGAAATACAACATACTTCATAATAATAACATAAATAACATTTTTTGGCATCAAAAGCTTTGAACTTGAAAAATTATACGTATTTTATATTATTGTGTAACAATAGCGTATGTGTATATTGTGTACTTGTCAATCGGCCACTTATATACCGGAGTCTACTTTTATAACAATGATATAATATAATAATTCTAACGTTTCTATAAAATGTACACTATTTTCAAAATACTTCCCTAATTAGCCTAATGAAAGGGAAAGCATGAGTGAAACTTCTCCTTTTTCTGTGATAGTATGAACAACAAGGTTCAAAAAGGGTAGTCAGACGGAAAAGAATCCAAAAACTAGTTTTAGGTTAATGTTTCCCTAATCATTCAGATATTATCAAAACGTAACATTTACTCTCAAAAGCTTAAAGTATAAAGAACATGTTCTTTATACTCTAAGCTCAAAAGGCTAATCAGCTAGAGTATTTGAAATGAATCTACATTCTTTAAACATATTCAACAGTTTACCTCTTAGTGTAGTACATGTATATTAATGGCTGGTCAACTCATATGAATAATACCTCTATACATTATTTTACTGTGTAACTGCATACATGTCACATTAATACCTTTTTAACCCCCCCCATCCACATTTATACACCATAGAATAGTTCATTTTAATTAAATATTTCATGGATTATTTCCCTTTCCGATTTTATGCAACGATTATACGATATATCGTATAGTGTGTAGGTAGAAAACTCATGACAATTACAAAGGATTTCATAAACCGTGTTAAATAATGTGGAATATCACGAATTAAGAAATATTGGAGAAGGAAGAGCAAAAGAAAGCAAACGAAACTAGTATTTTCTCTGTAGGTATATTATTCATGAAACAAAAAATTAGTACGATAAAACCAGAGGGGAGGTACTAATATTTCTAGTAATATTAATATTAGTAAAATTATGTCGAGGAATTGAAACCACAGGTATTAGCAGTGATTTTCTAAATGTTTACAATATGGGCACAGAATATGCCGAATATGGCCTACATGAGTAGTCAGAAGTGTAAAATCGCATTGGAATTTTTGAGATCAGAGAATTTTACGGGTTTTAGAGAGAGAACGAATACATCTTATTATAATAATATATTTACATCAACATAGTTTTTCGGAGGGTCTCTCTGAGAAATTCCTCACGAAACCATTTCTTGAAGATTTCATTGCCAATAAGTTTGTTTTTTGTACGTTTTTTGCACGTACATAGATATATTTATGACAACATAACCGACAGAAAGAGATTTAATAAGAGTTTGGGGTACTTACATGGTTATAGTAAATCGTCAATGGAGCATATTATATAATATTTTTCTACTTTTATCATATCTCTCTTTATGCGTGACGATTGACGATAAACCAGACAACCAAAAAATCTTCGAGCAATGGTTTCATGGGAAGATCTGTAGCAAAAGTCTTGCAACCCGAAGACACATTTTAGCACATTCTATAGCCGTTTTTGATTTTAAACAATTTAGGCGTTCATCACGCGTGGAACCTGTGATTTCCTGTCTGAGTAACGTTCAGAGAAACGCTAATAAAAAAAACGACGGTATTGTTATTATTATTCTTATTATTATTATGGAAGTAAGGGAGTAAATGTATTTATTATATTATTTATACAGTTTACTCCACATTCGACTGATCTTTCATATGGTATTATTCTTATTGGTATATAAGCTATTCCCCTCTCGTAGCTATTATTCAGGCATAGCTTTTTTTGTATATTTTTTCGAACGATTTGATAATTTACCCATACATATTATAAGGGATATGTATAAACTTAATCAATAAAATTATTATTATTATTAATTGTACTTACTAGATGTGTCGATTCGATTGCTTCCATCTTGATCATACATAACATATGTATACATGTATAATATATATATACGAAGATTGTATATATCTAATTCTGACTGTGTAATAATGACGACGATATAGTAGATAGTAGATACATAATACACTAAAAAATAATAACTGTATGTACAGACATATAATAATATATTGATAAATAATTAATAATAGGTATATGGATCCGCTTGCTTTCACTCTATTTTAGGTCTTTTGGCTAACGATGACGCCTCTTCACTTTGTGAATCCTCATTTACAAAACAATCTAATGATTGTTGGCAATCTAATGTCCCTTGAGAATCACTTGTAATGGAAAAACCTTTCAAAAAAATAAATAAATAAACCATTAGTAAACCAATATCATAATATTATGTATAGTGTATATTATATATAGCCACATTACACAGTAATATTATTGAAGACATCCTAACGACAGGTATACGCACATACATATATATTATAATATTGACGAATAATACAGTAAAGATATTTATAAAGAAAATACTATATCATACGGTTTCTTACTTGTGTTGGAATCTTCATTAAGGACCAGACTAGTAGACGAGTTTTCGGCAGCCGCAAGTGGCCTTTTTTCATTTAAAGTGACAGAATCCTTTTTCTTGGACTGTAAACAGGAATAGACCTACAAATTACTTTAACATTAAACAGCAATACTAACAGTAATTCGGTAAAGTGACAATATACATTGGACAATATTAAAACTTACATCTGCTGAAACAACCGGAACCCATTTATATATTCTCATAGTGGTATCGCCGAGAGTTACCCATTTTTTCTCCCTGCAAATAAAAACGAGACAACATATGTAAGGTCTAACAGTATGCAGTAAGTAAAAGAACATTTAACATTGAACAATGTACTATAAGTAAAATACTTAATGTGTATCACCCCAAAACCCTCATATAACTCTAATAAAACTCATAAATATGTGCGAGTAGAGGATACGTATATAAGCAGTATATAAGTACTAAGTATATGTACGGATGTATAGTTTGTTATTGTACGATACAAGTCAGTTTTTAGCCGCAAAATAGATAGATACACAGAGATACATATTATAGATATTTAAATAAAAGGTGTATACATAATCATATTTAATTGTTATTTAATCTCATTCTTACCAATGCCTAACTTTATCCACCACTTGCATAACCCTTTTAATATCATCTTTAGCCCTAGATCTGGTTTCTGCTCTCACCGATCTCGACATTCTACCACTTGTATTTAATGTGTAATTTAATGTTAGTAATATTATAGCGTTGAAGATATTAATATTATAGTACAATGCCAATGTTTTGTATTACTTAAATTGTGTCTAAAAATTGCAACTTGATCAACCGGAGAGAGTAATATTATTTCCTTTAATAAATGTGCACACAACATATATATAACTAAAGGGCCTAAAATGGGAGCTTGGCAGCCCTTTTTGTTTTTATTAGGATGTACTCTCTCCTTTTCACTTGTGTATTTTCCGATAGTTTGTCCTCACAAATAATAATATCTGCTGGTACATTGTAAATACCGAAACTGAATAGTGTTTAACTAATGATGGACCATGTTAACTCCAGATTTTAAATTTAAAAAAGCTTTGACAGAACTCAATTTTATTCCATACACACACACGAGTTCAAGCGAGAGAATGGCGAAAGCGAAAAGGAGATCTTCTGCACACTACTTACACACAACTTTGACACTCAAAAGTACAAGCAGCATTCATATCAATGTGTAGGCCTACACTGTAGAGTTTCCGACCAATCGCATGGATTTAATGGCTGACTTTTACCTTCGCTTTTTTAGAATCTATATAGAGTAGAGAGAACGTCTTTCACTCTTTTATGACCAAATGTAATTCTTTTGATACATATTTAATCATGATCACAATATTTAATAATATGCATTGATTTTATCCGAGTAAACTTGAAAATGTATGCGGAAATGTATTTAAATTTTAACTATTTTACTGTATAATGCTATGCAATATGTAATAGGACAATAGTAACGAGTAGCAATGCGTAAGGAGACAGTAAGGACTATAATATTAGCATGCTGTATGCAATGCAACTCAATTTACTAATACTATGATTTTATCAATTATTATCAACTACTTTATCATAAAATGTTTACCCATGTTTACCTGTATCATGATGCTGATTTTAAATGCTTGTACTAGGTATATACACTATAGCTTTTAGTATTCTCTGCATGCAAAATGCAAAATACAACGAGACTGACAAAAGTTGATGCCAGAGTGAGATAAATCTCAGATTTTATGATTTATGATTATTTGATCACAAAGTGAAAAGATAACAGATGACAGGCAAGGCCTTGCTCTTTCTCCTCGAAAAAGAAAGCATGAATCTTTGCAAATAATACAGCGTGTATATAAAGTTTTTTCAGTTTTATTTTTTTTTCAGTGATCATAGCTTTATATATTTGATCATGTATACATATGTATGCAGTAAGAATACATGCATATTATACACTTTCAATTTTTGTTTTCATCATGATTTAGGTTAAAAAATCCCTAATATTGGTTACATACGAAACGATGGATAAAAGAAAAAGAAGCGAGTTTGTTGTTGTTGTTTTTTTTTTGCTCAATAATTATTATGTTTGTTTTAAATCGATTCATGTTTACTTCTATAATATGTAGATACGTACAGGGGACAACGACGACGAGTTTGTGGGGAATCAACTGTAAAGGGCTGAGAGGGACTGGGGTCAATATAACAATAATATAATTATTGTACAATATAATAAGTGTTATATATATTTCTAATAATCATCGTATTATTATATTGTAATAGTAATAATGGTTCTTCTTACAGTTTTTTTGTTTTTTATTTTGTATATTGTATTTTTCACAATCATCATTATTTTAATTCCTTGTAGGTATAATATTTAGTACTACTACTATAGTATTTTAATAATTATTATTATAACATATTATAATAGTAGTACTAATACAATATTATATAGATAGTACGCAATAATAACTTCTAGTTCCTTTTCTATAAATGTTTTTTTTAACCTTTCCTTCTTTTCTCAATCATTCACGACTTTGTGTGTGTGTGTGTGTGTGTGTGTACATGCAGTTTTCATGATTTTTCCCATTAATAATAATATTGTAATGATAGTTTTCATAATTATTGTTTAACAAACTTAAATTTAGTAATAGTCGTATAATATAATAATTTATTATTACTATTATTTCATTTTAAGTTCCTGCTCAAATGATGAGATGATGAGTCAAGAGTTTGATTTTCTCCCTTTTAAATTTTTTTTGAAGTCTTTGAATGAAAATATGTACAGAATGGACACATATTTGACATTTTTACCACACGAAGGTCACATACATCATACATTATCATTATTTGTAGTACAATATGGCAGGCTGCAATAAAAAACGAATTAGGTCTGTATATTAGTATATGGCATTTCCATAGCAACGATTTGTTATTAATTGCGGCCTGCCATATCCCAATCAACTAAATAGTAATCATAATAATATACCTGTAAAATAGGTAAAATCATAATTATGCTCACGTAAACAATGTTGAGTAAGGTTCAAAAAAATAAATAAACGAAACAAACCTACTCGTATGTATACGCACAAAAGCAGCTCAGTTTGATTATAATAATATTATAGGATATTAACAGAACTTCTTAAAGTGCGTACATGTTTGTGAAGAAATAAACTAACAAGGGTAGCGATAAAAATTCCTTTCCCACAGATTACATGCATATTATGATATTATTATAGTATTACAAAAAGTATACTGTTGTCTCAATATTTATTGGTTGCAAATATTTAGTGCTTTGCAGTTTTAATTCTTCTAAATTGATGACGACGGTGATGATGATGACGAATCGTAATTAGTTAAAGTAGCTTTATCTACCACTAGGTCAACAAGTCCTTTCCCTACATATTTTTCTGGTTTGATGCATATAGGATATTTTAAATAACAGTCATCATCTTTCCATTTTTGTCCTACCCAAATACATTAAAAGCTTAATACCGTGTTTACACGTTAAAATTACGCACTTTCTACAACATTTAGCTGAAATTATAAACTCTGGTACATGTTTAGAGCATAAAAACCAGACATTTTCAAATTCCAGCTAATTGTCACGCATTGACACGCAATCATAAGGTGCAAATGAGGATAATAATAAAAGTTGACAACATTCATAAGTTACCTATATAATTGTAAATAATATTATGTGTATGTGCAAAATATACCAAGGTACGTAAACTCTGCTACTATCCGAGTTAAGTTCTAATACACATTTATTAATTATTATATAAATTATTATAACAGATAGATGACAAGCTACAACAATGAAATATTATACAACCATTTCTTCTTTCATTTTTTGTATAAAAAAGACATTAATGAAAAAGTTGCTTTTTCGAGAGTTTACATACCTTGAGAGGACACGCACAAATATTTTCTTGTCATTTAATTCTTATTCAAAATTTCCATTTTTCACTCATACCTACATTTTATAGGTAATACAACAATATTAGTTTGTAAAATACCTACAGATAATAGTGTATGGGTGAGTGTCTTGTATAGTATATGCTTGTATTTTTAAATATAACTTTCATCAGTACTTTCCTTGCATAGGTATATTATTATATAATAATATATATCTAATGTATAAGAAGTTTTTCCCCTACGTTTTGTTAAAAAAGTCCATGCATTTTACATAAGGTCAAAAGTCAATAGCCAAGGGAGGAAAAAATGTTTCTTGCTTTTAGTGGATAGTGGATATTTTGTATTTTAATATTTTTTTTTACGTCTTTGTTTCATATTATATTATTATAGTCATTATTATTTTTCCCCGCCTTTTCTATAAATACACAAAATTAATAGTGTGTTAACATTTATGATAACATTATACTAAAAAATACTAAATACACATAAAATAAAGAATGTGTGATTCATTTTTTACCATAATCTTTGCTCAAGAGAAACTGTCTATATATTATAATATAGGGATAAATCTAGCAACGAAACACAAACACAAAAAACAAACAATAACATGTAATATTAGTAAATAGCACATATTAGTTTTTGAACAGTTCATAATTACAATAAGTTAAGCGAAAAAGAGACAATAATCAATAACTTTTATCGTCCGTTATATTGTAATAACAATAATAATAATAGCAATATTATTATGTATTATATTTATGGATGGGAAATTAAAATTATTGGGCAATATTGTGGAGGAGAAACTTTCATTCATACCTATGTGTTATGTTATAGCTTTCTACTATACTATTATACTTAAGTGTTTAGCAACTATTATCTGTACAATACGTTGCCGTCTATAAATACGTAAAACATCATAAATATACAAGATACATACACAGATTCTGGCCGAAAAATGATTATAGGAAAACAACTTTATCTGTTTCCAAACAGAAAGTTTAAATAATAGTAGATAAATAAAGAATATTTCATACATAAATGTTTCAAATCTGTTTCTCGTAGTATCATTATTCCATAACTGCTTAAAGTGTAACTTGTATATGTATGATGTATGAATGTATATATATATATTAATCTTGTTTTAAATTTTCATATTCCAACGTTGCTTGATGCTTTCACATTTGTAAAAAAGAAACTAACCTAAAAGTTATTCTTCTAAAGTTTACGTACCGTTTAGTACGCATACAAATTTCTATCCGATTTTTTCCCTTCATAACTGCCTTAACAGTAATATTATTTCAAAAGTTTCATTGATATCTATAATCTATACATAATTTTACATTAGATTATAATATATATGTATATACATATTCTCCAGGACTTAACATGTACAAAAAAACAGCTAACGACTACAAACAATCAAAAAAAGGCTTACAAAGGGGCCCTTGGAGGAATTCTATTACGATAGGTACAAACGGTGGTAGTCATTCGCGCCGAAAGCCGCATTGCATTTGGGACATTTTCGCTGGCGAGTTTCGTAGCGGGTACGGAGACAGTCGAAGCAAAAGACGTGGAAGCACTTTATTAAAACCGCATCTTTTCTCTTGACTTTACATGATGGACATGTCAGTGTTTCTTTGTACTCCCGTATTTCCTCCATCATGACTTCGTCCGTATTTCCAGCAATTTCAATTTTATTCAGACGCTCTACTCTTCTCTTTAACATTGCAATTTCCTCCTGCAGTCTCTTGGTCTTATATGCTTCAGCTTCAAGAGCAGAAGTTTTCTCAGCAACACTGTACACGTACATGCAAAAAAAAAAAAAACAAACAATTATGTTAGGCCACTTTTGAAGAAATAATTTCCAACGGGAGTGTAACATCAAACCTGGTTGAAAATGTGCCATAAACATAATTAACAACTTTTAGCAATACATTATAGAAACAAGTTGAACATGGGATTAAAACAAATATATTACGTTTGCTGAGCATCCTTCATTTGGGAATGATATTTTTCTAAATGGAGTTTAAGATCTGCAGCAGACTGAGCACTCTCAATTGCTTTCCTTTTATGAAGTTCCATGGTTTGTTGCCTAATCAGAGCTTCCTTTTCCATCGACCCCATGCTACAAAGAAAGTAAAAAACAACATGGTTATGTTGATTAGACAAAGAGCGCAAACAGCTGGAAACATTTGAAGCTCGTAACTATTCATTAACTATTATTCGTAAGACAACAATTCACAGTGCGTGTAAGTAAACTACTAACCTTTGAAGTAACAGTCGTTCCTTCTCTTCTAATTTTCGCACCACTTGATTCTGTGCCTCAACTTGTTTAGATAAAGTTTGCACCTGTTCTTGGAGCAATGCTCTTTCTTCCCTAGCCATTTTTTGCAATTGATTTGATTTAATACGATCAGACATGAGTTTAAAATTTGCATCATCCTTTTCCCTTAATTGTTGAATAAGACGAGAATTTTGTTCCTGCATATCTTCAAATGCTTGACCAGTAACTTCCATGTCCCCTATTAGAGCTTCTTCTTCTTGCTTTTGGGCCTGAACTTGTCGCTGCAAAGTATTAACTTGTTCTTCAAGTGCTTTTATTTTCTTTACAGCCTCTTCATCGGCTAATTTTTTACGATCTTCTTTTTTACTTTCCTGAAGTTTCTTGACTGTCCCTCTCATTTCTTCTAACTCAAGTCGACATTTTTTCTCTGAAGCCATTAATTGAACTTTATCTCGAGAGTCTTTACTTGCACCTTTATACATATCAAGTAGTAACTTCATTTCTTTCTGATCATTAAGAGCCTTTTTTAATTGTGACCTGAGATCTTTGACAAGTTCTGCTTCAGATTTGACACGTACACCTCCACCTGCTTGATTTTTGTTTGAATTCGTACCTACACCACTAACAGCACTACCATCTTTATTAGTTACTTTATTAAGGGAAGAAGAGTCATGATTTATTCCTTTTTCTCCTTTAATATTATCTAATACTTCATTAGAACTTTCACCCTCATATTTTATCTTGGATGGTGATGTTGAATTTCTTTCTTCTTTTATCACAAGGCATGAGGAAGAGGAGTCTTCTTCATCTTTCATATATCCGGAATTAGGTCCTGATGATTCTTTATCTAAAGCTGCCGCAATTCGTACCTCTAATTCATCTTTTTGTCGTTTTAATTTTGTCATCTCAGTAAAAATCTCCTGTTATGCATGAAAGGACAAAACAAAAACAAAACACATAATTATTTAGATTATTTGCAAATATTTCTACTAAACTAAACTAATTTCTGCTAAAGTAGTTATCTTTGTATATCCGAAATCAGGTAAGGTGGAACATAAAAAAGAAAAATACACTGCAAAAAGAAGATACGCTGAATTGATTGGTTTCTCAACAAAATCGGGCTAACGGCTAATAATTAATAATATAATACCTAACTAATAAAAGTTAGTTTCTTGAAAGTAATTGAATATTCGGTAAATCACAATTAAATAAATACGTATTCTATTCAGCGTTTTATATTTTTTGTTTAAATTTTTGTTTTCGATTGTGAAGTTTTCCTTCCGTTGCAGAGATAAAATTGTTAGTGAGTCATCATAATGTCAATGAAGAATCCAGGAAGGAAAAAATGGCGAAAACTCAAAAATCCAAATTAAGTCGAAAAAACCTTCGGAGAGTAATGCATAATATAGATTATAGATTAATACATTACATAAAATAAAATTGATAATGTAATCGGCGTAAATTTAAAGCAAGACGGTATACCGAAAATTATAAAAACTTTGTCATTTTGTCCATGCCCACGAAAAATTACTGGCATTATGTACTATGTATTTACAATGTAATAAAATATATTATTGACTACATACATATATAATATATATTCCGAATGTTATCCCCACTGTAAGGAAAGTTTACTAATTAATTAATTTGATAAAGTTTCTATGTGACAACGCAAATGGCTTTACCTTGTACTTTCTGCGGTAGCGATGAGCATCTCCTTTGAGTTGTTGATTATGATTTTGGAGTGATGTAATTAAGTGTCTCATTTCTCGATTGATTGGACCCGTCTGTTCATTTGCGGCTAGATTTTGTTCAAATTCTATACGGAGCATTTCGTATTCTTTCCTTACTTGTCCTAACATGTCTTCAAGTTGAATCATTTCTGTCCTTAGTTTTTTCTGTACTATAAGTTCTTCACTTTCCATTTGCTCAATATGCTTTAAATGTGTAGTTCTCATTGTGTATATTGTTTGTTTTGCTTCATCTAAAATTGTTCGTAGTTCTATACTATGATTATAAATTACAGAAAATTTAGATTGTAAACATTTATATTCTGTTGTTTCTACTATAACGGATTCTGGTAGTTGGCGTATTTCCATTCTAAGTTTTTCCAATTCTTTTAATGTTTCTCGTTGAGTTTGATGTAACTTTTCTAATTCTTGTAATCTATTATTAGCTAGCTCACGAAGTTCTTCATTATCTTTTTGTAGATTTATAACTTCCATATCGCTCATATCAGGTTTTCTTGGATGAATATCATTTACACTTTTATCATTAGATCTCTCATCACCATATAACCTTTTCATTTTATTGTACTTATCTGTCATTTCACTTAATAGATTTGCTAATTTGTCATTTGATGAAATTAATTTTGTTACTTCCCAATTAACGTCGTCTACTTGATTTTTAAGTTCATCTCCTTTAGTTTCCTCTGCAGTTAATTTTTCTTGTAGGGCTTTCATCTAAACAGAAAAAAGTAACATTAAAAATACGCTTTAAAATATCAAATATCCATCACATCAATTTGTTACAATATTATATTATTGAGTCTAGTAGTTACAACTAAACTCATTAACCAATATAAAATGAATTGGCATTTAAAGAAAAGCAGCACAGAAGTTGAATGGATATTCAAGGTAAATGCGGTGGAAGTGTCTTGGAAGCAATAGAAAACTGTCTGACTTTTTTCAAACATGATATATTTGATATTGTATCGAAAATCGAGACGTACTTTTAAAGACATAGAATGATATTTTTCATGGAGACTCGTATTTAAGGCTTGTATTTGTTGATTTTCCTTTTCTAGCTGAATGTTTGCTTCCTTAATGGCGGCGTCCAAACTGGGAACGTCTTCTGTAAATAAATGAATAAAAAATTACAATAACAATTCAAAAACAATATGTTATTATTGTGTACTCACAGTACTTTTCTTAACCACGATAACAGTGAGGTCACTGATTAACTTGAATAAATTTTCAAGATTACTATGGTGCACACAAGTAAGCTAGTTGTACAGAATGCCACTTCGGTACTTATTTGACGGCATTCATGAAACATCCAGCACAAATCGTACAGAGCGGCCGGTAAAGAACGGATGCTTTTTAATGTTTCTGAGATGGAAGATGGAAAGCATTAGTTCTATACCGGTCCCCCCGATACTCAAACAATTAAATTTTATGCAACACACAAAAAAATATATAAGAATGGCATACCACAGAATATTTACTTTGTGTTTTACGTCTGCAAATCTCCGTAGTTTAGTCTCCAGATTCTTCCCATTATCTACGTGTTGAGAATCTGGAGTACTGGGTGACCTGTATAGAACTGATGCTTTTCAATGTTTAAAACATGGGAAAGCGTCAGTTCTATACAGGTAACCCGGTATAATTACTGAGATTTTCAGAAGTACAGATGTAAAATGTGAAAAACAGGGCTTTGGTACACCCTTGATTTAGATACAAAAATTCATGCATCAGTTTTCTGCTAGACCCACAAATCTTGTCGCCATTTTTCTTAGAAATTCGCCAGAAAAGAGCCCTTGATTCTTAGAAACTGTTTTCACAGGACTTTCCCACAAAAGCGACGCTCGTTATCTCGCAGAGAAAAATGATGCATGTAAAAATGCAATGGCCAGTTTTGTGTTATTTTTAATGGTTGTGGATAGTGAATACTTAATGTTTACCTCCAAATTCCCCCTTTAATGTTTTAGTAATTTTTTCATTTCTTTGTTGAAGTCTATCAAACGCTTGGATGATTTTAGCTACAGCTCTTGTTGAAACCTAAACAAATATTTACAAAGATAATAAAACACAATTATTTACTAAGGGAATACTTCAAAAATAAACAGGACCCTCACATTACTACAATAACATCATTTATGTAGTTTAGTTATACACGTTCGCCTTTGATTGATTGAACAATATCATTTATTGTTCTTGACCAAAGTGACATAACACTTTTAACTCATAGTGTTAATACTGCAAAAATAATGTTCAATAAGTGCTAAACTAGCTCAATATAACCATTATTGTTTTACCTGAACTCTATTAGCTAGTTTATCATCTAATTCATTTTTATCCCACGTTGACAATTGGGCTAAGAAAGAGGTTGTTGCTTCACTCTCATCTGTCAAAGTTATGTTTAAAAAAAGTATAAAATACATGCCATACACACCAATGAAGAGTTAAATGATTCATAAATGATAAATGTATATTATATTTGTACAAAGGTAGATAAAGGAAACTTAAAGTTTTGTTTGTAAAATATGCCCTTAAAAACCATCATCATCATCATCATTGTAAAGGAATACATTACATACTTTTACTCTCAGATTCGTCCGATGTTTCAGCATCGAATCTTTGCAGCAATACGCGAATATCTTCATTTAACTGATTCCAGTATCTATTAATGACATTAACTAGGGAATTCATAGAAAAAATGAAGTAGGGTTAATGCGATTATTCCATAGTTTACGTTTTACAGGTTTACATTTAATGCTATAAAATATGTAGGTACAAAAAACAGATTTATACATCAAAATGTCACAAAAAACGGTACTTACGGACAGCATCATCTTGGGTTTGCCTCTGTTCCAATTGTGCGATCCTACGGTTCAATTCATGCTCTTGTCGCTGACGTAGTTCTAATCTCTATAAAAATAACATTAAACAATAACACGTTTTAAAAAAAATGTTTTAAACTAAATTACAACATACCTTTGATATTAGATGAAAGGCATAAGCATAATATTATTTATTATTTATAAAACCCAAACAATTTTTTTTGACAATCGGCACACATCAAAATACAATTCATATTATCGAACATATTTATTTTTATAGTACTGACATAAATGTCACCCACTCCCAATTAAGTAAAATGTTTTTTATACTACTTTATTTATTTAGTAAGCAATTTTGAGTGGCAATAACAACTTGCATTTTTTTAAAGAAAAAACCCCTATTCCAATGTATACATATTGTTGCTGTATACTATAAATATGTATGATGAATTAGAATTAGATGTATGCATTTTGATATTTTTATGAATGTGTATGATGTATTTTTTTGTTTCATAAATACTTTTCCACATCATAATCATGGATTTGTTATTGTGTATGTATTTTTTTGTACCTGTGTCAACTTCTTTTGCTGATATTGAAGAACCTTAATGTCCATCTCTTCGAGGGATGATACGGGTCCTATCCGAAATTCAGGCTCAATCCCAAGTTTCTTTCTTGGTGGCGGACCATCTACTAAGCAAAAATTATTCATGTTCATAAACTTTATTTAGGGAAATGACCTATCGTACTACTTTGCTATACTATCCCTATTTTATTTCATTTCAAAATCAGAATCTGCCAGACTACTCTTTGGTTTTTTGTTGTTGTTGTTGTTGTCTTAATGAATAATACAAAACATCAGGATAATGAGAAATAAACTATATATATTAGAATCTATTTCATAAATTAATCAAAGTTAAAATGTTGGCAGTTTAATTATATTTATCTCTCTATCTATATATTATTCTAGATTCTAATATTATTATTATGAGAGAGAGAGAGAGAGCCCAAAATGTATACAGAATATATAAGTAAGATAGGTCTTTCATATTTTTCTGATACTCTCTTTCAAAATACTTCTTGCTAAAGATTTAAGGGAAACTATTTATAAGAACACAAAATTGCGATGAACTTTTACCTGGCCCACCGGATGATTCTTCCGGTGGCCTTTTGATAGTCGACATTTTGTTGACGATACCGGAATAAATATAACATCCGTAAATGCTCTACGTTTATAAGGAATTAATAAAATGCCAATTCAGAATTTTTGTTAGACAGTAGTAGTGTAAGTACAACAGTACAAAACCCAAAAGAAGGAGACGAAAGAAGAATATACTGCTATAAGATTATAATGAAAAAAAATCCAATAACTTTTTGACTAGACCTGTCTATATAATGTACGTATGCCACACAGTCATGTACATACTCGTTCACAATCGAAATCCCCATTCCTCTTCCATCTAGCATGGAATTCGGGTATTTAAGTCTGATAGAATGATAGAATGCGCTGCTGTGATTCTTTTACGCTCAGGTGCAAAATGAAGACGATAATATTATTAAAACAGAAATCAAAAGAGTTTAAATATAAGTACACAGTTCAAGTAAGTTGCAAAATAATTTATTCATACTAAAAATGGTAAGTTAACTAATTCATCATTTAAAATGTACGTTTGTACATCTGTATTACATACTTCATGCAAGTCTCTAACAACAAATAAAATCTGTGTTCATGTTCAGAATCTGAACTTCAGATACCAAACTGCATACTTGGGTTTTACTTTTTACTTTTACTACTAGAATAAGAGTGCAAGTTGTACATACTCTTGTATTAGTCTTTTTTACTCACATCATGTACATACTTTGTTATGTAAATAAATAATAGTATGCATTCTATTTTTTAATCGGTTGTTTTGTTGACCTTTTTGTTTTTGTGTAGTAAATCAGCGAGTAGCCTCGTATACATATACGGGACTTAAATGGAAATTTTTAACGATGAGTATGCATAATATTTGAATAACGAAGATGAGAGTTATACTTAGCAAATTGCCAATAATTGTCATTTAGCTTTTTATTCTTGATGATTTTATAATTCAATAAGTAAGCACAATGATCAAAGGTACATACAACATAAGATATTCTTATACATTTACGATTTACGACGCATAATAAATAATAATAGTCATTTAAGTTTTTTGTCAAGAATTTGTATGCAGGTATAATGTGCCATTAATTTAATATTTATACATTTACACTTATTTGATTTTATTAAAAGTTTGACTTGTCTGTTCAAAAGCAAACTAGTTTTGTAGGCATCGCGTAAATACTATTATAACAACTCGTAATAATTTAAGCATAATACATAATATGATATATTATATCTTCCAAAAACGATAATAACAATATACAATATATCGTTTCTAGAAAGCGCAGTGTACGTAATACACTTACAGTTGTACAGCATAGTATTGTGTATTTTATAGAATAATACAGATAGTTATGAGGTATTATAATAGTTAAAACTTAAAGTATTAAAAGTAAGTGTAATATATAAACATTTATACATAGACATAAAAACAAGTATATTATAGTATATGAGCAACTTACATTAAGTTATAATATTATGGCAATTTTCATTTTTTTCTAGTTTGTAGTTTAGATTTAGCTGATATAACGTTGTGTAGTCATTACAATTAATGTAGCTGTTTTTGAGTCAGTTATTCTAGTGCATAAAGTCATACGTAGTGAGTGACGTAGTAGGGAAACTAAATGTTTTCCCATTTTATATAAAATAAAATTGCATTAAAAATACATTAAATCAGTTCTTTTCTTCAATTTACAAAAGTTTTCAACAAAGTAGATAGTATTTAAATTCAAATTTACTTTACGCCTATTGAAACAAATAATAATAACAAGTCGTGGAATAATTAGATAAAACCTGAGAGTAGAATAAAGAATCTGGTTTACACATTACACATTTAAAAAAACAATGATATACTCAGTCAAATTATTTTAAATTATTTTTTTCAATTCTCACCAACGAATGTACTTTACTAAGCGTTAAAAAAAGATCAAAATATTACATAGCTCGAAAAAAGGAGGTGGTATCATCCTCTGTCTATACATTATTAAAATACTCTGTTGGCATAAAACCTTTTTATCAAGTCAAAATATTATATTAAATGGAATAAAAAAAGGTAGGATGAATGATTAACCGAAACATTTTTGTAGTTTCATAGTCGTTATATTATACACACGTGTGTGGATAAAACGATAAATTAAAGTCATACTAAATAAAAAGAAATTAGTTTACCCATATATATTGTAGTCTAGAAAAAGATACACAATACAAGTCCGTAGATAGTTGAAAAATATAAGGAATAAAAAGGAATTTAAAAATAAAAGGGAACTTTTTTCACAACACTAAAATACATGCAATTGAATAACAATAAAGGCCTTTTTGTCTGTTTTTTTTGGCTCTTTTATGAATGGCTTTGTCCATTTTCTTGAAATATTTTCAATGTCGAGGTTGTAGGTTTAGAGTTCCAAGCTTCCAAAGATTTTTGAACGTTCACCATATCAGGAATGGTCCCTGCTTTCTCTTCTTCCATTGATCTTAGGCACTACAAAATATTTTTTACAAAAGTAGACATTGATTTTAAAAATTTGGAAAATAGTTTTTATACTCTGCTATAAACTATAAAATATATACTTCATTTAGTTACAGTATCATAGTATTATCGCTTGGCTAACCTGTAAAATATTTGAAGCTACTCCAGAAACTTTCTTGTCACATTGAATAACAATTATACGGATGACAGTTACAAATTTTGCAAGAGCAACATTTAATTTTTCTATTTCAGTCTTGATAGGTAGATGCGCACCATCACGAATACTGTCCAATCCCCCCAAGGTTCCACTAGAAATGAGTTGAGTACTACCAAGACTCTTTTCAGCTGCCTCACGTTCCAATATAGCTTGATTTAAATTGTGCAAAGAATTATCATTTTCATTAGTAGGCGTAGCATCAATATCTGGAGCCTCCGCGGTTTTTATCGTTGCTGTAGAATTTGAAGAGGTAGCAGGAGAAGTACTGAGTATAGATGTAGTAATTGTTGGAGAAGTTTCAATTACATTCAAAGCTATTGGCGTGGAAGAATTATTTGTAGAAGCTGCTTCTGTCTTTTTAGCATTTTCATTTGATTCATTGACAGAGTTGGAAGACGTTAATGGAAAAACATTGATAAGCGCATTGACAAGAGGTAGAAGAAGAGATGAGTTTAAATCGGATTCATCTAAATTCGTTTCTAATGAATTGTTAGATTGAGCTGCCGTCTGTACACAATAATGGACATGAAAACATATTCGATTAATTATTTTATATATTATACATAATATATAATAATTTGTGAATCATAAAGTATTGAATGTATCTCGAAATTACAACCATACAACCTATATAGTTCGTATTGTATTATAATGGACAAGTATGTATTAGTATTCATAGTTCCTAGGTTAATGATGCATATAAACAATTTTTACCGCAGAAGCAAGAAGTTGGCGAGGAACTTTATATGTCTTAAGAAGCTTTTCTATAAGGGTTATAATCCGTTGTCGAGTTTGTTGAATTTCAAGAGCAGCATCACTTATCTCTACTGATTGTTTGCTAATAATTGCATTTGACTGTGCTTCCAGACGACTAAGTAAGGCTTGAGATTTGAGTGCCTCTTGCTTATGTTGCTCACTAAGTTAAGAACAAATTACAAGTCATGAGCAAACAAGTTATACTGTATATGTATATAGGCTTAAAAATAAAAATTGAGTAATAGATATACACATCATCATATTTAGCATGTTGCATGGCATAATAATACATAATACATTATACATTAGCAAAGATCCCGCACGATTGTAAAACGACGCAATAAAAGAAATAAATGTAACATTTTACATTTATGAACAACACATTATTATTTCCTAAAAATGTTTGTCACTATTTCCGACGTTTTAAATATAATAAATATACATACATTTGTGCGGAAACCTGCCTATTGTATATTTTATAGGAGATTCACCTGAGTCTGACTAAACTAGAACAGCGTGACTGCGCTTCTTTTTTGCCCGAATCCACCTGCTCTTTTAACTTTTTCCCCTGTAAATATATTATACAAGGAGAGAAAAAAGAAACAAAAAGTTAGCAAACTCTACACTCCAGCACGATTCTTTCTTTTTGCACACATACAAATTAACTACATAAATCAATGTCATTATTTACAAAAAAATGAATGATTATACAGAACTATGTGATGTATATAGAGAAGAAGAATTTCTTAGCATATGTACATAAAAACCAAGATAACTATCACTTTTCCCATAGCTTATAAAGTGTTTTGAATAATGTTTTAAAAACTATATCGACACATTAAAGATTTAAAGAACATTAACACAAACTAAACAGAGGGCAAAACAACACTTTGAATTGAAAAAACAAAAGACTTCCCACCTCATTCTCAACTTCATTCAAAGACTCAGCCAAAGTAGATTTTTCAGCTTGCAGAAAATCAATCATTTCACTGGACTCTGATTGCACTTCTTGTAGTTGTTTTAATAAATCCCGATTTCGCTGCTCACTCTTTTCATACTCGTGTTGAAATCTAAGAGCTGTGGTGCGGTAGCGTTGAGCAAGAATTTCTAAATTCTTTATTTGTTCCGCTTCATCCGTTCCTTGGTCAAAGGTTGGCACAGGTGAAATTCGAAAAGGACCCCCTTGTCCGCCGTCCGAAGTTGGTGATGTCGCTGAAAATGGTGATGAAAACTGTTGATCCGTTTGAACACCACGCTCCTGTTTTAATCTTTTCATAGCACTACTCGCTGTTTGTCCACTAGCAGAAGATAATTTTGTAAAAACTTTGGCACTGCAATGTTTAGTGTCTTTATTGTTAGTTATATTACCACTAGTTGTTTGTGGTCTACAATTAGTTCCATCTCCATTAACCACATTATGACCGTAATTAGCACTAGATGAATTTGCACCATGATGGTGATGATGATGATGAATATGAATTGCCTCTCCACTTCCAGAATGGTTACTTCCCGACTGATGCTGATGATTGTAATTAGACTGATGTTGTTGCTGATGTGAAGAATTATTACTTGCACCTTTAGAACTAGAAGAAGACGAGCCAGAACCGCCAGTTCCAGTTTTATTTTTAGCCTCCTGCATTTTTTGCATACGAAGTGTCTGTGTACGAGTTCCTGAAGGCTCCCACATTGGTGATTGTTTTCTTATCCGTAGTGAGCCTTGACGTTTTAATGATGACGAAGAATTTCCTCCACAGCTACTATTACCACAACCACCACTATGATTTGATGACTTTTCCAAAAATGACATACTTTTTGACATTATATCAATTTGTCCACCATTAGTAGAACGTGATGTTACATTGTTATTGTTGATATTGTTACTACTACCCGTTGAATGAGTTCCATTAGGATGACCTTCGGCACAGCAATGCTGGTCGCAACAATTATCAGCTTCATTCTCACTCCCAAAATCCAAAGGTCTGTTTGCTCTTGATTTGGAAATTCGTAGGGTGGCGTATTTTTCGATTCGTTTTAACTTTGACAATGTTGTCTTTTCGTCGGGTGAATAACTAGAGGAGAAACTTCCCGAATTAAAATTGAATTTTGTACGATGATGACTCCCACTCCCATCAGAACGTGTCATTACACAACCCGTAGTCGCAACTCCAGAGGCAGAGCCAAGACTATCCATTGAACTTTGTTTTTCACTACCACTTCCACTCCGGCTCCCACCACCACTTCCAGTACTACTACGAAGAATAGATTTAATAGGTTTTTTCAGTTCTTGTGAGCTCTTACTAGACTGCACAACTCTTCTTGATGGTGTCTTGGAAGAGACAGCCGGAGTTGTTGTCCCTGACTTTGATCTTCTAGCACAGCATCTTGGACATTCCATCTTCCTATTGTTAACACTATTGTTGTTATTGCCATGACTAGCAGAAGTCGTCTTACAGTTCTCAACGGCTGGTGAATTTTGCTCAAATAGTTGGACATGCATCTTGAGTCTGTGACTACCTGAACTACAACTATTATTGTTATTATTATTGTTCACTAGTGGTTTGGAACTATTATTTCCTTTGTTCCTAAATCGCATGGGTGTTTTTTCTTCTTCAGAATTATCATGATGATGATGATGATGGCGACGACGAGGTATTGTAGTTATGTTTGTATTAGCCGAAGTGGTGGTTGACGTATCCAATGGTAAAGAATCTTCACCATCGCCACCGGATGATGACTTTCTACTATCACTGTTATTGTAACTATTGTTATTATTATTGGTAATTGTTACTTTTTCTCCTCCGGATGATGATGAACAACAACTGTTCGGATTAATGTTATTTGCGTCTATTATGCCGGTCACTGCGTTTTGACGTTGTGAAATCAAATTGGCCTTGCAACAATCTCGAGTGGGAGTCTCTTCAGGTTCAGAATACCAACTAACCAATGATAATTTCATGTCCTCAGAACTTTGGATTGAAATAGGTGCACTTCCATTGCCTTCCGTCGCATCATCATCCCCACCACAACAATATTCATCCCCAACAAGGCAACTGTTACTACTGTCTTCTTCACCAACACCGCCGTCAATAGTCGTACTACTCCTGTCATTCGACAAGCAACAACTATCCACAATGCACGAGTTGATTATACTAGTCAATGAGGAACCTCGAGCTGCAGCTACAGTCACTGCGCTATCACCCTGTCCACTTCCCTCAACACAAAAGTTGGGTAAAGGTGTTTTTTCTCCTTCTAATAACTCTTCATCAACTTCTTCCCCACCGACTGCAGTCAGTGTTAAACCATCTTCAATTACAGGATTAATAGAATAATTCCCTTCCTTTGTTGACGTTACTATTCCTTCTTCAGTCTTGGTCTTCTTCGTCGATGCCAAGATGCAATCCACATTAACATCAACAACAGCAACTTCACTATTACGACTACTCGGCAGAGTCGATTCACCTCCCTCCGTTGAAGCGGACTTGACTCCTTCAATGGTTTCCATATCAACACCCTACGTGTTCGATTTTGTAACATACACAGTTGAACGGACTTCCCCACTGCCGCCACCACCACCGCACCACCAGTATGCTCCACTCTCTATCTGTACAACAAACCAAAACAACAAAGATGTACATAAAGTTAAAAAAAGTTATTCCACATACATATGTATATACACACATAAGCAACTATAATATTCTTGTGTTTATGCATCGTCTCACGGCCGTCATACCTACCATGTCTTTGTGCTTCACTTTAATCGCTCTAAAACCATATTTTCAATTCATATACATATATACCTACAGACACCCGAGGTCTACACACGCACCATGTATAAGGCATCGTGGCTATTGGACTAACATCTACATAATATTATACATTATACATATATACATAAAGTCTGCCTGCTATAATTTACAAACATATGAGTAGATCATCTATCATGTAGTATACATACAAAAATTAATATACTCTTTTGATACTTGTCACATGTTGAAACAGCATGTGTGCCTTTATTTTTGATAGTCCACAACCACAACAATCCATTACCATTTGAATAACCTATTAGCCCATTATTACTAGATAAAATAATGCCACTTGTACCCCTTATCATCCTCCATTTAAGGGTAAAAACTTTGGCCAGAGAGAAGAAGGGGAAAACAAGGTAACAAGAGAAACTTGAAATCCTATACCTGTAAGACATAAGCGTGTGAGTATTTGAGTGTATTACGGATAACAACACACGCCACACGTGTACATCCATTTATTAACTTAGATGATACGAACAGTCAACTATTTTTCAACGAAACTAAATATCCGTGTACCGGTTACTTGTCGTGTACAAGACGCTTAAATAGCTTATTTTGAAGGGAAGACGTTATAAAGTACCTTTAGGGTATCTCAATGAATCTCCATTAGTCGTCAATATACGTAAGAGTAAGACATAATAGACTCGAAACTAAAGACTTAAAAAGGATATACTGTACCGGCATTCTCGAAAACACGAATCTATGAGCAACTCGAAAATGTCAAACCGTAATTTGCCTATCCCACTCCCCCCTCATCTGAACCTTCATTTTAGCCATTTCCTTGTTTTACAATTCAGTGTTAAACGTATACATACAGGTTGTATGTTTGTTTCAAAAAACCACGTTCCTCTAATGACACGTTCAACTTAAGGATGCAGCTTCAGCTTCGTATGTATACAGTTTACAGTGTATGGAATTACAAATGGGGATAGAAAAAAAATTATCAGTCTTACGTTAATTTTTACTTCCCGAGGCTTCAAAATACATAATGTGAAGAAGAAGTCAAAAAGTATATTCTTCAAATATACATTTCTACTTGTACAATTGTACGTGTATACTATAATATTATATGTGTATCCGTAGTTACACAGAGTCAGCAGTCTTACATGTCACCCTCTCCTTCATTACGTAACACATAAAATATGTACATGCATTTGAAAATCTTTCTAAACATCTTTCGAATGGAACATCTTTCGATTCAATGCCAACTATATCATTTACATATTACGCATAGTCACTGTATAATAATCTAGACAATGCATTACGGCGATTCATGTTCTTCGCACCTATTTACAATAAATAGCTATACAGACATGACACACACTGTATATAGTTTCCATATTATTCCCATTCATTCACCATTCATTGCTCATTCTCAAGTTAAAACATTCATGCATGCATACGCAACAGAAAAGTACATAGAATGTATATACACACATATATATCTGTTCACATGCATGTACATAA
The DNA here is from genome assembly GCA_034698285.1 of Sminthurinus bimaculatus. Classification (NCBI taxonomy): domain Eukaryota; kingdom Metazoa; phylum Arthropoda; class Collembola; order Symphypleona; family Katiannidae; genus Sminthurinus; species Sminthurinus bimaculatus. The sequence continues at coordinate 15,429 of JAQIVE010000388.1, read as the reverse complement.
GGCAGTCATAAAATATTGTAACTGAACAGTTCAAAAACGAGAATCAGGGAGATACCAGCTTAAAGGTATAAAGAAAACAAGAAACATCTTGTGTCTGTGTACAGTGTATAGTTAATACCCAAATTGTACTGTTCAACCACGTATTTATTAAGTATTATAATGAGGCGCACATGCACAAAACTCAAAACTAAACTCTCGTATATAGAAGCTACAGCATGATTACCTAGGAGCTAAATCATGTCAAAAAACTTATAGAATATGGAGTCGACAACTTCCAGCGGGGATATAATAGATACTCATACATACATATCATAGAACATAAAAACAAAAAAAAAACAGTCTATCAAATTTATCGATTTCATGGTCCTTAATTTTATAGTTTAGCTTGAGTCCAATGTGTATGGCATTTTTACCCTGAAGACGATGAAATTGAGCACAATGTTGGATTGGGACATGATTCGAAATGTCACTTGACATCGAAGTTGCAGTAGACAAGTCGAATAAAATAACCATAATTTTTTAAAAAAATAAAAGTTTGGTCGATTCTTCGTCGACTTCTATTATTAAAAGGTAATGTCGTACATAAACAGACATGGAAAAGATGAATGAACTGTAGACTTGTAGCTTCATGCCATACGCCCATGTATAGGAAAAAATATTAAAGAAATATGAATACATGATATAAACTGATTGAGACGATTATAGGACAATACACGCATAAAATAAATAAACTAAGGTGTGAGGGTGTGAAAATCATAATACCGGTCCTTTACAAGTATGTATATGTAGGTACCTTTGTATTAATAATAAGCATGGTAAAATATTCAAAGGATGAATTATGAAAATGCCTATTCTATAATTCACATTACGATTACAGCATTTTATGGCATCTTATCGTACGCCATCATTTTTTATTATTATATCTTCATCGTCTTTTTTATTTATTTTCACTACAAGAATGTGCTTCAGGTTCTTTATTCGACTTGCAAGGGTAAAAAACATGATATGACAATAAAGCAGCTTTATTATTCAGGTTGTTGAGACAATTTGTATAGATCTCGATTCCAATAAATTCATCTTCTTGCTAATTTTATCATTGGTCACTATTTAATAGAGCACGAACAATGAACGAAATAGATTCACAATTATATATTTCCACTATGGACTGTTGTATCATGAACAGATTTAGAATCACATTTTCATGATCGATGTATGTAGTTAAACTGTTTGTTACAAACTCCAATGTTGAATGTTATTGACACGATGAACAATCTCTTTTTTATATTGCATAATAATGAGATTCCCTCATGTATTGTACTTAAATAAAGACACGATTCAAAAGAAAAATAACTTCAAAGACCCTTCTCTATCTTTTTCGCTTTTCATACGATAGGAGTATCACCTTGTTTTTTGTCCAATCTTCATAACTCTGCTCCATTCACATTTACATTTCATATTATAATGTACTTAACTACATTGTCTCTTAATAGACGTAAGAACATTCACCCTATCGATAGCATAAAACTTCGAGGAAAATCAAGGAATATAATACTATTCTAACGCTGCCTGTGACTTCAAAAACAAACTTTGGATCTCTGACAGCTTTTTATAGCTTGTGATGTACAAACCTACGTAGCGTTTTATATTGCTAATGAACAATCCCTATTTATATTTTATCCTGGTTGTGTTAACTTGACAGTCGCAGCTGTCAAATATACATGCTGCAAAAACTCAATCAAAAGCCTGGTGGCTTAATCGAAATGGGTACTTATTTGACAATGAATATAAGTTGGGTTTTTACGGTACACATCGCTACGCTATAAAAGTACTTAGTAAGGAGTCCTTACTAAGGAAGAATTCGAAAAATTGATGATTCAATAAGCAAACGGTAACCTTTGATACTTTATAACACGAGAAAAAAATACATAACCAGTTCAAAGAAACATTCTCTGTGATTTTAATTTGTGCGTTTCAGGTTAGGCATAAACTTTTTTACCAGCATTGAGCATATTATATCCTAACTGGCTTTTTAAGAATGAATGTAAAGCCATCTTTCATATCAATAACAATGCCCAACTACGTTACCACAAAATTAACAACCAGATTTGCGCAGCCTTTTTCAATTAAGAACAGAATGTTGAAGTACTTATATACATGTACACTGTACAGAGCACATACAGACTGTATTTACGTTTTACTCACTATGAATTTATTACAGATAAACAATCACAAGCTTAGTTGACAGTTGACAGAAATAAAGAGCCATTGAAAAAATGCATAATGAATTGTATAAGTACATAAATGTACACACATATAAATATAATGTTTCCGGCGCCGGTTGCAACTTCAATGCTTTATTTCTATTTGACCATCGATAGGAAAACCGGAAATTGCGGTGCTCGGAATCAAATGAAAATTCAGTACAATACACTTAAAATTCCATTAAGTTTTATACGTATGTAGTATGCATGTAAATGGTATTTTGTATTGCATTAAATGAGGTACGTGCTGTTCTCGGATGTATTAACTGAAAAACGATGATTGCGCATTACAATATACACTATGCGCCTAATAACTCAAAACTTTGTCAAAAATCGACAAAGTATTACAATTGCTCTGCTGGAATCGAAAATATTTGTGCCGGATTTCAAGCGGAGAATTGAAAATATTAACACTTAACACAGCTCGGGTAGATTTTACCAGGCGTTGGCATGGTTACAACACTCGAAAGCGTCTTTTGAAGCCATTTGTTGAATTTTAGCACGACTTAAAATCACACGTTGCCCTAGGTGACCTTGGTCAACAAGTGGTCAAAAGTCCTAAAGGCCCCTGTCGTGTTCAAAGTATAGCTCAGAACTTTTGAAAGCGTTTGAACTTTTATTTTGTCATCTTAGTTAATAATGCCCGATGTACGGGTCTGTGGTAAGTGTATTTATGTGGATGCATGATGTTTTTAAAAAGACAAATAATTTCAACCATAAGATGTGAAGGTCTTCAATGGCACCCCCACGCCAACTAATCTACAATAGACAGCAATAAACTTTAGTTGGAACTTTTTGAAATAGAATTACCACGGTATAAACGTAAGAGGATCTTTATAATTCTGCAAAGATATGACTTTATTTTCATTATGACTATGTGACAAATATAAATGAGGTTGTGGAATAAATCATAAGAGATCCCGCTGACAACAACAAGAATATAAAAATTCTTAGACCAAAACTTCATTTTTTTCCTTATACATACATAGGTACTATACCGTCTCATGTGAACAATGAGCTGTATTACGTAGAATTCTAAAATGTCGCACTGAACAGGGATGCACGCACGCAGAATAAAACTATTGTAGACATTTAGCGAAAGAAATTATTTTCGCGAAAACTTTTCAAGATAGAATACAGAGCAGGGAGAATCTTGTACACTAGTACAATACCAAATACGAAACGCGATCATTATTTTCCAGAGTAATTCAAAGACAGTGGATCACCTTGGGTACGTATGTGAAACTATCTAATGCTGGATGACGCATATTTTTTAAATTGTTACGTTTTCATCATGCATCATACATACCTGTATACAACTTAATTGCTTAATGGAACCTTTTCATCAGAATTTTTTCCACTATTTAGTCACGGATTAGTGAATCTACGTTTTCAAAAAATACACTACATCCGCCAGGACTGGCCTGTATGGAAATACGGAATATAAAATATACACAAATGTATCTATGATAGTTTACACTTTACAATACTAAAAGTGTACTGAGCGTCTCGTTCGCGTTCAAGATTTTCATCGTGTTACAATCGAATAATGCATATGCAATGAAATGTCTTAACCCGTATCCATACTGACGTGGTGTGTATAAATCCATCGATTGCAAAGCATTCTCTTGTATACACTGCACAGTAGTTATATGGCCAAACTTTCAAACCCCAATGAAGTGAGTGTGGGGAAACGTCAATTTCAGTCAATTTCTACTTAATAACGTACTTACATGCGGTTAAATTTAATTTTTGAGGTATAACAACAAACAAGTGCCTGTGTACAAAATGTAAACGCTTTTTAATAGTTAAATCGTTAAGCAGTAGTTTCTTTTCCCCGTGGTTCTGCACATATAACATTTAGAGAGAACGCCGTCAAAGGATTACCAAACAATAAATGTTTTGTCGTGTGCATATTCTACTCTTCAGTTTTACTAAGCTCGTCGCTCATCACATTATTCATGTTCAACCTCTTGATCCAAAGTTCGATATTAACCTTTTGAAATTATTACCTAAAATCCACCCAAATTCTACTATACACTATCATTAATTTTGACTAGAGTAAGACCCCTGCCAAATCCAATAACGTTACTTTCGGACTCTGAATTTTGTGAGTAAGATTCTTTTCCGAGTCGGAATACTATACATATTATCCTCTTTGCATGAGCATGCTGCACAAAATTTACAAACTAGACCACTAATGAACTACTCAGAACATAGCAAGACTATGTCGAGAAGTAAATTACAAAATGTTAAGTCAGATTACAGAAAACTATACTTTGTCTATATCCACTATAGCAATACGGAATTTTTTGGTATGAAATCATCAAAACAATCAACAATATCAATGTCTGCCATCAGTTCTACGAGTAATGTATTACATATTCAGCAAACTGCATCATGCACTCTTTTATCTCATGCACGCCGTCATTATTTGAAGCGCATGCAGTTTCAAACCGCAGGTATAAGCATATAGGTATAGATATAAACGCAGATATCATAATATACTTTACAACTATAATATGCACAACACAATACTAAAGTAATCAAGATGATATGGTACAAGAACACACGTGCATACAAAGAATAAATAAAACTTCATTACAAATTACAATATCAGCTGTACGTGTTGAATGATTTGATTTGATTTGAGGTAAACTGCGCAAATAATTAACTTAACACGATTTAAATTCTGATTCTAAGATTATATATTTGTATTTTGGAAACAAGGAAAATCACTGAATGCAATGGAAAGGCGATGGGGTTGTAACTCGTAACTCTTAATCAGATATTTTTGCACATCTTCGAACTATACAAAAACCCGTCACATTTTCGAAATGCAGCTGTATCGACTGAGTCGGCATTACAGTCTACAAAATTTGTACAATATTATACGTACAAACTACACGCCATTCAAGTTCATAACGTTTGGCACAAATACTATAAACTTTCTGCACTGATACAATATGGGTCTGGATGAATACTGGAATGCACGATTTTTCCGAGAGCCACGAAGCGTTCACATTCACATGATTTCGACTTGAATCCCTGGCATGCAGTTAATAAATCAAGGCTAAGCTAAGGAGTCAGCTCTACGATTGAACTATATATTTTCAAGAATTTTTTCGCAAATAAATAAATAAATAACAAGAATGAGATACATGACAGCTTCCCACAAGTCCAAGGTCTGCAATTATTTTACAATCCCTTGTATCTGTATATGTACGTATTACACATTTATATACATTATATAAATACATAGTCTATTGTTCTTATAACTACAAAAGTAAGTACGTAGACGTACACATTTTTTCGACAGTTTTACTATTGTCATCCCTGAATCCCAGATCTAGTACTCACAACATACAAGCAAACCACATACTGTGCACTGCAGTACAAGTTTACAAGTCGTCATGTCGACTAAACTGTGGTTTATAATATATCCAGCATAAGCTTGTGGCCAGCAACTTTTAAAGTGATTTTCTAGAACGTTAAGCTTTAATATACAATTTCCGACAGTGCTTTATCATTTATATTGTCACCGATTTCTCACCGCACGTATATCTTAATACGCGCCAATAAAGTCTGGAATTTATTTATGAGACGCATTGTACCACTGTAGTTTCAGTTTTACCGTACAAAGTGTACGGGAATCAAGATGACATGTTCTATACTTATGTATACTAGAATCCTACGGATCGTCTAAATATTGATTCCTTTAAAATGTTTTTTTGCTCCTTTCTCTCCAACTTTCACCCTCCTTACAATATCGTCATACTTTATGGACGGACAAACTGCTTCCCTTGAATTTAGAAATGGCTTGAATACAATTCGTGTTTTTCTGCCTTCACCCAAAATTGCAGTATGTATTATGTACTATACATACGCATATTTACTTAGGGAATAGTCTCAAAGCAGTAGTTAGTAAGCATAAGAACCGACTACCTAGTTCAAATAACATATCTTATCGTTACCGAGGTTTCTATCTCATTAATTTTGCACATATTTTTTTATTGGCTGCCCGCAATATTAAGAGAAATGTATGCATAGCGAATTTCCGACAATGGAGATTACCAGAAAGGCTATTCTATATCAATATTTAAACAAATAGGTAGTTATACTAAATTCTATAAAACATTACTGGAATTCAATTTTTCTTTTTATTAAAAGAATAGAAGGTTCTAAAATATAACCTGAGGCTACATTACTTTCTTTTGCAAACACTAATTTCCGGCTTTATGTCTATATTTTGCAATCTAGCGAATTCTGTGTGAGAAGAGATGGCTGAAACTAAAAGCACCAACAATTTAAAATGGAAAAGTGATTGCAGTCTTGTTAAAACGCACTTTCCCCTATTTCAGCAACTAAAAAAAATTAATGATACAATAGTAAGGTCACATACAAGCAGTACCCACTTGCAAACTGTAAAATGACATCAGGAAATGGCAAAGCCTTTTGAAATCTATAAGTACATGTTCGTACGTCTATAGCCTATACATTCTTGACGTACAGGGTCCTCCACGAAAGACTGGGTAAATGGAAACTTTCCGTGCTCGAAGTTTCCATTGTTTTAAATGGAAACTTTCCCGAAAGTTTCCCAGTCTTTCGTGACAGACCCTGTATAAATACACGCATAAAGATCTGGAATGTAATGGAATACGGACGGCTACGCCTTTTTTAGCTCTTGAACAGTTTTCCTCAAAAACGGTATGCATGCTCTTCCAGGTCATAAAAATTGCAGCAAGTCACAATTGTAATTTCATAGTTGCACGTTCATCGATTTCATGGGTTTATATATACCATTTAAATGTATGTATGTATAGCGTTTTCCCTATAAGTTTAATGCGATAGATCCTCCGCTACTCACTTTTCGGAGGTATTATTTGTGTCTGCATGGGTATCTACATGTTGGATAAAATTCAATCCGACACCACTTTGCCTCCATAAAAAAATATACCGGGAGTAGGTACATTGATATTTTATCACACAAGACAGAACGAGAGACTTCCCGACCTGCAACTTTCTCCTTCCTAAATGGAAAATTACACGAAAAAGAGTTCGTGGAGTAAGAGAAAGAGGAAAGAAGATCACTGAATGCATGATTAATCTATTACTACAGCCAGGTCAGCCGGGGAAGGGAGGAAGATGGAAAAAGAAAATGGATGGTTTCTCCGTGTTTTCCATTCATTTTCGTCTCTGTAATGTATGTACAATGTACATTACTCGGAATTCCCGGTAGCCTAAATGGAAAAACAAACCTTGATTGATCTACTTTTTTTGCTTTGCACGCAAAATTATAATATTTTGTGCTATATGCAATGTTTCTGTTTTTATTTCAAAGCTACCGCGAGTATGTATATGTAATGAATGACAACTCAACTACCGAACAACAAGATCCATCACAAAAATGTTACATTGCGCATTATACCTTAATTTTAAAAGTCAACTGCTAAATGGTCATGGTGCATAGTGCACAGCTTCATAGTCGTTTAACTAAAATATACGATGCGCTTACGCTTATACCAATATGTACTATGCACGTTGAATTTCCGTTTCTAACTTGTAAATTGCTTATTATACATAGATATAGTAGCTAAAGCGGCTTTAAAAGCTTCAAATTGAAAAGACAATTCTTTGCTCTGCAGACTTTGTATTTCTATACAACAACCATCGATCTTGCATGAAACGTACTGTACTGGTAATTGATGAGTGAAGTTTCGACGAAACAGTTCTTCATTAATACCAACTTACACAGTATTCATCTTTGCCCTTTGCTTGTTCAGTATTCAGCATAATAGGCAATAATCATTGTCTCGGTATATCAAAGAAAACGATTTAACTTTTTCACAATGCAAAGTATATTAATGTTTTTTGTTTTCTTCTTTTCACTTCATAATAAAATTTCTGTGCACTGTACACTGTACATACTCAATGTTCATGTATTGCTGCTTTTGCAAAATCGAGAACAAAAAGCATTTGCAAAAATTGTCAGGTTTGCATTCTACACTAGGGTAAGTAAGTAGGTATGTATGTACTATAAATGTAAATGTATAAAGTGGATCCACATTTCTTTCGGAATCCTAATAGCTTACATACGTAAGGGAGAAAAAGCCTCAAATGTACATACACATTAGACTAAATACCAAAAACTGAGTCATAAACCTCTTTTAATTTAATTGCACAACATTGTTCATTCATATATTATAAGCTGTTCATTATTATTTCATCGTTCAGCGATCCACGTACATAGGCAAAATGCAAATCGAATTTTTATGTGTATGTGCATTGTGTATTACATTGCTTATGTGGCGTATTTCGTATTTCACAAAGCACACCGTCACGTCATTCGTCATTTTCCAACATTCATCACCGTTAATGAAAATATGGCTAATGTATAATTAGCTAAGACAGCAAACGAATATTCTTCCACGTACAAGCGGTTAAAATAAAAAATACGCTTATATATACGTAAATATCAATATACAGTAATCTACACCATTTGCGCGTATTAACCGATTTGCATAAATAACAATATACGTGAATTATTTCCTAAAAAAACTGCTTTTATTCGCCGTATTTAAATTTTTAAGGATGGTACAAAACAGATGATAGGTGTAGATTGTACATATGTGTCCAGATGCGAGGCAAATATTTATGTATATGATTTAAAAACCCTTATCCGATTTTCTAGCCAGACAGTAAGGATAATTAATGTGAGTAAACTTCAGAGGGGAAACAATATTGGTGCAAAGTGCATTAGGCTTTTTTAAACTCAATGGCAATAAATCCACCTGATCGGGTTTTTTCTGGCAGACACTCATGTAGTACATAGATTTTAAATGACTGGAAAGAACTGCGAGTACTTACATAACTGACATAATGCTCAATATTCGTGAACATTTGGGTGAGTATCGAAAATCTGCGTACTAAAAATGCCAATTATCGTTTATCATCATCTAACAAACCTCCATCATAAAGTTCATTTTGCGATTCAGCTTAGGGCACAAGTATTTGAGAATATTTATTATGTATTATAACGTAGATAAGTGTAATCCACTTCCATGGTTCTTAGTTCTTAAATTTTTTAAATGTTAAACCTTTCCTCGAAAGCAGATTACAGTGTAATACATAATACATACATAGGTATGTATGTATATATTTTACTTTCAAAACATGAAATCTTTTAACATACAGCACCTCTAACTTCCTGACGTATCAAATCAAATTCAGAACTCATGAAAAATTTTTTTGAACTCTCCTAAAGTTGAAAGTAATTTGGTGAATTTATACAATAAAATTGCTTACTTATGACTTATGCTTTCATATTTCATGACACATTAGAAAGAAGAGATTTTGAATAAGGCAGACGGAAATGTTTTATTCAAATTTATTTTAAAATGTTTGCCATGCATAGTGTACACACAAATTCTTGTGAATTACACCCAACAACAGATTTTAATCATCCACCACAACAAACAACGGTGTAATGCACATGCACATACAAAATAAAATAAAATAACACCATAATCCAAGTCTAAATGGAATTTTTACACATGCTTTGGTCTTTGGTTGTGTACAACTGTGTGTTATCATTTTCACACCACTTATATTGCTCTTTACTAATAACAATGTGTATATGCATTTTTGTTGATAAGAGTGCATACAATCAGTTTGTAAAAATTCACAACTTCATGCATGTATTAGAATACAATGGTCGACCATAGTAACACAGTACATTTTGTGTTCCCTCACTTTTCATTCCATTCCATAATATAGATAGAAGCATAAGTACAAAATACAAAACATACAAATGTTTCATATACCATTATAACCACGAACTATTGCATAACCGTTTAGGTACATCAAATATTACGAACTACACACATACAAACATGCAAGTTTAATACACAGTATGATACACAATATTCTATTTGCTACCTGTTCTGAATTTTAGTACATAATATATTCGTACTAGCTGCTATGTTGTAGGTATAACAAATGATAGTATACTTATATACATACAATGGTGTTACATCTAGTCAACTTTTCAAATATGTGTATAGCATACACAAATTTGTAGTTTCGTACAAACTACTAGTTTCGGATGGTCGACCAGTTCCTACAATATTAATATAAGATTACGATTACCAAGAATAATTTAAGCACAGAGCACAAAGTCAATATACAGCAGGCAAAGCATGCTATTTATTACACACATGTACATATACTTAAACTGTACATGAGTTGAGATTCAACCAAAAAATGACTTTGGCTTAAACAAACGTAACAAAACACAAACTTAAAATCTACGGTACTTGATAATGCTAACAAACTATAATTTAACTATACACTATAGCACAAAATGTACTACACAATACACCTACAAAAGGAATTTTCCCATACTCTAATCTTCTTTCTTGCTTCCTTCCTCATTTACGCTACATGGGACTCACGTGAGTTCAAAAAATGTACTGAAACAAATTACATATTACCTAGTGCATTCATCTTACTTTGTATTTACCTAGCGTCGTGAAAATTGACTGAAAAATGAACGTAATGAAAGAAATTAAATTAAATGAGTGAAAAAAAGGCATTGGACGTATAATTTAGCGATTACTGCTACTTGTATTTACGTTAGAGATAGTACATGGAGTAATTTAACTCTAAACCATCGATTACCTAATTGAAACGAAGTACCTGCATCAACGGCTTCTAAGTATTTGACTCTCTATTTCTTTCAACACAAAAAATACCAGACCTGCACCACACCACACTCATTTTATGAAATCTTTTCAGAAAAAAGTGCATATAGCAAGAAAAAAGTCATTCTGTAGTAATTCTTGACTGAAATTTTTAAGCAAACAGTCAAACTGCATGCAAATTAATTACCATATTCAGTAAATATTGGTATTGGCTACTATTCATTAGTCGTTGGCCTTTTTCTTCTAATGAGGAATAGGTGTGAAATTTAATACTTTTCCTTATACATGGATTCACTTGGGAAATTATACAATGTCTTTCTCATTAAATGATATGGATATGGATATTGCATATTATGCAACCTGCAACTATAATTTATCCAGTTGTACTTTTCTCTTCCCTTAGTCTGTACCTGCATTACATCACAACCTAAAGTATCTTACCTATTAATTAAGAATGACTAAAAACATTGGCACTTGATAGTTTTCCGTCGTTCACCAAACGAAGTTGGCATTTTCATACAATGTAAATAACAACTAGCCATCAGGCTTTCCTAATATTAAATCTCAATTTACCACAGACACCAGATAATATAATAAAGAAAACGTGTGCAAGTGTTTAAAAACTCTGTGTAAAAATTTACCCTCCTTCACAGCTATATTACAGTAACATTATTTAAAATATTTAACAATGATACGTGTACCTCTGTTACCTTCATTGTGACTTTCCTAATGTCAAAAGTATGAACAACTAAATTAATCTCTTCTGCATAATGAAAATTCGATAATTACCTTATATCTCTTAATAACTTAGCGCAGTTAATTTAGGACTTACTCTGCATTCTTCCTGCCATTTGTACCTTCTTACTCATGGACATATCAAGGCATGAATATAAGCATTTCGTATGAATATTCTTCATTTCATGCCATTCCAACATTCAACAGCTGTTGACCCATTCGAGCAGGGAATAGGTTCGTTAAACTGAGAAACTCAAACTCATCAATTCTTAGAATTTAACAAACGTTGAATTGTATATTGCAAAGTTCAAAGTCAAGTTCTATATTTGTTTATTTACAATGTCGGTGGAGTGTTTCATATATTATACAGGCTAGACTACACAAGTATAAAGACTCATAGATTATAGAGGCCTGTATAGCTTCGAGATTCTTGCCTGCATGCTGCACAAGTTGTTAGACAATAGCAACAACAACCAAATCAAGAGCTCTTTCTGTTAGTGTACAAAGGAGAAACATACTGGTGTACCCAATTCACTGCAATTAAGTTGAATGATTCACACAGAATAACTGAAACGAAAGTTAAACATAAAGTTCCATTAGATCTATAGAGGAGATGACGAACAATGTGTTGAAAACGTTAACTCACATATATATATACATGACCAAACAAAAATCAGAAATGACAACACAGTTAATAAAAACTGTAATCAAAATCTACCTGCAACATTATATGCAAATTTTGTAGAGAATAGTGTTATCCTGAAGATTGTACATTATCTGAATACTGACTGCTCAGGGTTAGTTATTTCTGATTTCTACACAGACTCCTATCATGCTATTATCTACTTGTTGTCTGAACATACAACATATAACGTGTAATGCGTTTTGTACGTGGAATGGAATACAACAAGGACAGTCTAATTAATGGTCGGTTTTTATTGCATTGGTTTTGTTTTATAAAGAAATTGCCTTTCCTTGCAAATGAATGAAGGAATAACGCTTTTACTTCTTTACTCATTCCATTCGTACCAAAAAATTTTGATTATATGCACAAATAATAATATGGGCACGCAAACGAATCTTTTAATAAAAGAAACGATCAAGAAAAATATAATAACTATAGTAATGGTAAATGGTAATAACAAATATCTTTGCCGTTTACCATTTACTTTTGTTATATTATATAGGTTTGTCAATGAAAGGAAAACGAAATGTAAGCTACAATGTTTTACTTTGCTCATACTCATGTTATGTTTTATACTCGCAAATTACATTCAATACAAAGTAGAGGTAGCAATACAAAACTATTATTTTCAACTTTTTGAAACGACTTCACAGACATTTAGATAAATGTTAATTAAAATATGATAATTAATAATAACGATTCCAATCTTTGATGATGTGCGTAAAAAGCAGCAGTTAGTCATCACAATCATCAAAAATCATAGACGATATAGAAGAAAAGATGAAGAAGATAACCTGCTGCACTGCATATTATTATCGAGATCAACTTATAGATACTGTTATTCCGTTTGTATAATATACATATTCATGTAGACAAAGTCTGCTATGTATACATATAACATGTATGTATACATATTACATATAGTGATTACTCTGTTTATCATTCTATACAGATCGATTGCAATTTAAGCACACCCTCATTATTACAAACGATAGGAGGCTCACGGCTACGTATTAACAACTAAACTAGTCTGAATGATCGTTTTTTGTATTTTTCCTTCTCCTTGCCTATCTGTCTTTGTATTTTTATGAATGGACTTCATTCACTAGGTTATAGTTTTATTTATTCGGTTGTTTCATATCATCATCATCATCATATATAATACAAACTGCAAACTGCATGAGCTCCTCATGTTCATCTTGAGATTGTTTTCATTAACAAGAATCGTTCTTGTTTCAGGATTAGTTTTGAATACTGTATTAGCTGAGGATTTTAACTCAAGGTAAAATGATGATGATAAACACGTGTTTAAATTTCAAATGCATGGTAGGCAGCGACTTTGTGAAGAATTAAAATCAGACATACTCAAAAATTAAAAAGTATCCAGCTTCGGGCCTAATATCAATGCTCAACTCTATGCATTGGGCTATTATAATGACAATCGCTATGACTGACGTTGCATAACAATACGAGCAAAATGTGTGCATGTAAACATGGAATATCATTGATAGTGTCAGTAATGTGCACCATTTCAATGGAGAAAAGATGATGCTCAGGTTGATTATATAGATTTAAAACATTCATTACTTGTTATTATATATCATACTACTAAACTCTTGATTCTGATACTACTGTTCTCATCCCCTCCCCAGTTTTTTTGTAAACAAAACTTATGCCATGTATCTTTCAGAACAAAATCATATTTTAAAAGGTTTATGAGGATTCCTCATTTTGTGCATTATTATATTACATGTTTCCTGTTTCAAGCTTACAACGTCAAGTTCACAACCATTTGCATTTTTTGAAATCCTTCTGACATACATCGAAAGCGATGTACTCACTTAAATTATTTATTAAAATATCTTCTATGATGCATACAGCATACAGTTATACATCTTGTACCATGGAGCATTTACAATGTACACGTACTTTGTACATGGAAATAGGGCACAAAAAAATCTAGCTTTGAACGACACTAGTTTTTTATTCGATAACAGGCAAAAAAACTGTCAAAGATCAGCACATAATGTACATTTAGTGTAGGTATGAAATGGATGTTTTAAAAATTTGTTGACAGGCACTAGCTCAATTCGATAGTGTTAATTAACTGCTAACTCTGAGAGCAAGATTTATGATGTAGTCCGATGAAAACTACAACAATGTTCATCATATCCTACATGAATAAAGTACATAAGTTAGCCGTCGAGTTTAATTTAGGCATTAATTTAAGGCTTTTCTATATAATGCACATATAATACAAACCGTGTACCACACCATAATCAACAATATTATTAAGAATTATGGCGGTCTCGTAAAAAAGAGAATTCATAATATTCAAGTTAATTATGTTGGAATTTGTTACGGAGTGCAAAATGTGGTCATGAAGAAGAGAAAAAGAAGATGCGAATTACAATGAAAGGTTAACACAATGATAAAATATTCTACGAGGACACAGAAATTATAACATGATCATGAACTTAACAAGTCGCCCTGTTTCAAAAAATACATATCATTCATGACTGATGTCAAAATGAACAATACTACAGCTAATAACACAGCGGAAATCTGTGACTATATAGTTATGAAATAAAATAGTCGTGTGAGAACTTCAGTGAATTTTGATTGAATTCCATTGAATTGAATGCTGTTATAAAGATGGACATACGTACTTAATTTCACTTAAAAAATTGAGAATTATTGTGTGAAAATAATGATGAGCAGTAGACATACACACATCATACAAGTTACAAGTTATCTATATGATTTGATGGACAACCACGCCTAAAGCTTTTTTCTTTGTCCTGTAAATCAGCGAATCTAATCCAGCAAAATCTCCAACTTTTCATTCTACCTATGACTCAACTAACAATTAGAAAAAATCACATTGCATAACACTTTGTGTATATTACACCTTAGAGCTTACATCAAGTTTCCACTGTATTAGAGCAACAAAATACTTACAAGTGAAGGGTTTTCGATGCCCACTCAGGATTGACCTGAAATTGACACGGCTGGTCTGTCAGGGTCTCCTAAGACCCCTAATGGA
>JAQIVE010000387.1:0-39069 GCA_034698285.1 Sminthurinus bimaculatus | reverse complement strand
ATGAATTCTTGCATTTACTTTCACGCTCTTGATTATCCGAAGTCTTCGGATAATCAAGGGAAGGATAATCAAATGGCCGGATAATCGAGGGTCGGATAATCAAGGTTCTAATGTAGTGCAATTTAAATTTCTCAAACGGCCTCCTATGAGATCAAGAAAAAAATAAAACGAAATAATTTTTTTGT
Source organism: Sminthurinus bimaculatus (assembly GCA_034698285.1). Classification (NCBI taxonomy): domain Eukaryota; kingdom Metazoa; phylum Arthropoda; class Collembola; order Symphypleona; family Katiannidae; genus Sminthurinus; species Sminthurinus bimaculatus. Next base: position 38,884 of record JAQIVE010000387.1, on the reverse strand, counting down.
CGAAGATTTTTCAATAAAGACCTCCAGATATTTCACGAATGCTTTGGATACACAAGCTTTTGTAATCAATTTGCATTACATAAACTTTTTCTTTAAATTCTTCAAAACTGGACGAATATTTTATCAGAAAAAGTTTGTTCGTTCAAAGACAAAGGTGAAATAACGTCAGCCTCAGCGCTAATTCTCATCTTGGAAACTGCAATATGTGAAGTACGTTTTTTCTTTTAGAAAATTTCAAGTAGTTACCTGTCGTTCAAAACTTCGCAAAGTTAAGTTTATTTTAGCTTTCTAAAGTTCAAAACTCATTGCAAAAATTATTGCTCGTTAAAATATGAGAAGCTGCAGAAAACCTAGAAAAAGTATTTCTTTGTGACGAATTAGATGTACAAAAAGTAGTTTTTACTTTTTTCGTCTTTCTTTAAAGAAACGTGAACTTGAATTTAAAAAATTGAACCCATTAGAGAACAATTAAAGTGCACGCGTGCACATACATACATATGAACTTAGAATTTGTATGTGACGTTTTATACTCCAGTTGGCGATTTGATGGTGTCGGGATCTAGAATTAAACTTTTTTCGGAATTCAACTTTGCCTCCTAAGCGAAAATAATGTAATTTAGAAAAGAGAGAGACAGAAAATACAGAAAGTCGGCTGGAGAATGAAGAATGAAGAGGAAACGGATGAACGGTTAATTTAAGTTAAAAGTTGGAAAGAAAATCGACAGGAGTAAAAGGCCAGAACTAAAGGTCTGAAGACAAAGAGGCGTAAAGAAAACGAAAAAGTCAGACAGATTTCTGATGGTTCCTCCACGAGAAATGTCATTAATTTGTGATTGTCATTGATGAGGAAATGACTGCGGCGGAAAGGAGGAGGAGTCGAGATGAAAAACCGGCTTGTGCATACATAGGTACTACTTCATACAGCTATACTATGTACACTGAAGGCTAGACATAGAACTCGCCGGGAAACTGAAACTACTGAAAGAATCCAAGCATGTATATATCTGTAGAACTGGGACTGGAGAAAAAAAGAGGTGATGGGACCGATTACGTGAAGATGGATTGCAAGAAATAAAAATACCTGCCAAATGGACTTCGATTTTTCCTCTTTTACGCGTCTCTTCTCTTTGTTCTATATTTAAGGACATGGGGTTTGCCCTCTTTTGCGTTCTCGCTTGCTTTCTCTCTAGTTATTCGTTTCAGCATTCAAGAGGAAGAAGAATATATATAGTTTGGGCGGAAGTTCATTTTTTATTTTATGATAGATGCTCACGAAACGTTTCGTCGACTCGTCTCAAAACTTGACTAGACTCAAAGGCTCGACGTTTTGTACTCATCCTCAAATTACCTTCACGGAGCACCAATAATTACGTTATTAAACTTGATGGACAAATGAAAGGAGGAAAAAACAGGGAGCAGATACAAAAATTACGAGATGAGACTCTTGTTCACAAAGTTCCAAATTCATCGTTAACTCGTCGTAAAACACGGCGTTTTACTCTCTAAATGTAACTGTACATTGTACATAGTAAAAACACTCGTATTACCAAGGTTTTGCATTCTCCTTTGTAAGACTTGCTTCGTCTGGTTTCTGGTTGAAAACAGAAAACCTTTTCTTTTATTTGCATGCCAAATCTCTGTATTATTGCCGATACAATGATACAAAGAAAACGCAGGAAGTTTCTAACATCCCCTAAAACTGTTAGCAATCTCGATTTTTCTCAAGTAGAATATGAGTGCAAAGCTCTTTTTTACAATACCCTGTTTATCATCATCTTATTTCCCAGCTTTTACTATGCATTCTCTTCATTTAAACATGTCCCTATTTTTTACGTTCCCCAATCTGAATTTCCCACCCAGCATACAGTTATTGTCCTTCATCCTTACATCCTTACACTAAAAATGCAAAATTATCACGCACATAAAAAATATTCTTGACACTTAATGAGGTCAAAAGTGGTTGGCACGGAGGAGCATGCAAGTGTAGGGAAAGTGAAAGACGGGAGAGATTACAATAAAGGATGTGAAATGACTGCAAAAGATAGTTAAGATTCTGCATATCACACTATTAACTGGCCTGAGACCTTCTTTCCCGTCCAGAATAGAAATACATACATATGCGATGTAACACAACTTTACATGTTTTTTTCTGAATGTCCTTTTATGCCTGTGCCACTTCATTTTTATTCTCGGCTTTTCTCCTTTTCTCGACACATGGTGGGGAGTAAAAGGTGTGTGTGTCTGTGTGTGTGTGTGAATCATCATTGACTCTAATTGAAGTGGAACTGGTGATGACGATGGCGATGGCAGCATTTGCCGTCTTTTTCTTACGTATGCTCCCCTTTTCTTTGTAGGCTATCTGTCTTTGATTCTGACTCTGCCTCTGCCTCTGACTCACTTAAGACCAAAGTCTATTAGCATTAACAGGTAGCGCATTATAACACATTAGAGTGGAGTCGGCGACTTTCCCAAAGCCTTTGCTACAATATTTTCCAGGTACTCCCGCCACATACGCACATACTTACTTAGTTTTCCAGACCAAACAGACTCCGTAATGTAACTTTCGTGGCCTCAAGTTCATAAAGAATAATAATACGAAGAGGGAGTCATTTTCTACTCCTTTGAGACCAAATCACGACCGAATCTAGACTCAAACTCAAACTCGGCCTTAGACCCAGACTAAGGCTGAGACTCGGGCTCGAAAGTCAAAACACAAGCAAAATCATGCCTCGAAGAAAATTGTGCATAGAAATTTCTTCTTCCTCTGCTCTTTCCTTTTCTTGTCTTATCGCCATGTGAACAGTGAGCAGGTATATTATGCGAATGTATGTATGTGAGTTTCCCATGAGTTTTTCACACACGTAATGTGTGCTGTATGTGTATGTGTATATGGGTTATGGGGAAATGATCAATGGACAATTATTGATTGGCAGAGCTTTTCGCTTTTCGCTTCTCTTCTCTTCTCCACTCTTCTGTTCTGACTCTACTTGCTCTTTTACTTTCCCTGTGTTCTCTTCTCAACTCATACCATATAATATCCTTCACATATTGGCTGTATAATATAAGCAGCGAGTACCTATATTTTGGTGTACAGTAGAGCGTAAGTATTTCTTGCCTGTTCCTTGTTCCTATCCATAACCATATCCATATCCATATCATAAAGTGCTGGTTGCTCCTTTTGGTCGGTAAAATGGTGAAAGTCTATTATTTATTACTTATAACTTCATGTTTGGCCAAAAGGGAAAAAGCGGAACCCCCAGACCGAGGGAAAAGTCTTGTCTCCAAATATCTAGCGCATATTGAGATGGTAATATTGTTACGTAGTTGTGAAAGGAAGGAACCAGCTTGAAACTTGCTCGAGCAAACTCATTCAAACATATACATATATGTATGTACATGGTCTAATAGAGTAGCTAAATCATAAAGGTCTGGCGTGGCAAGAGCACAATGGAAGTAAGTATGAGTATAATACGTATAATACGACACAATAATAATAATGTGTCTATGTATTGGCAATATCTGTATCGTAAAATATTATATCAATAGCTTCTTGTGCTGGATAAATTTCCGAGCAACAGCAACGATTATGTACGTACGTCGGGGAGAAGGAGACATGCGACCGTTTTACGGTACGAGTTAATCATCATCATTAAAGCTAAATTATGTGCATTATGTTTGTATGTAAACTCACGCTCAGTACATTTGTCTATGAACTATGAATATACATATATTCACATGCTCCACGCATGCAAAAGAGCTCAATTGCTGCAGTTTACAAACAGTGAACAGGTTGTATGGAGGTAAACAAAAATTATATTGTAATCTTCCAAAAATCAATATAAATATTATAGATATTACCTATTTTTGGAACACCCAGTTTCTACATATTTATTTACATGCATGTCTCACCGAGTTTTTGCAGCTTGAAAAAATGTTTCCCAAAGTTTATATTCAGACTCCATAGCTTGTGTTAAAGTTTGCCTTTGTTAGCTAAAAAATTAACAAAAATTTCACCAAGCCTGAATAGTGAATACTACGCAATGCTCGGGCCAAAAAGGCTTGAAAATTTTATGGCTCTCCTAAAACCTTTCACTTCATTTTTAATTCCACTTTAAAATTTAAAATTTATAAAGCCACTGTATACATTCTGCAGTGTACACGTGTTCGTTGCTCGTAAACTAACCAAAGCAAATCGTGGAGATTATGCAGATAGGGAAACGGTCTGAGGACCTACCCGAAGTATCAATTACAATAAATAAATTAAAGGTGGAGCATTATTCATTTTCATTTTCATGGTTGCGACCACCATAATATGTAGCAATGTAGCAAAGAACAACAAAGCATAACCTGAGACTGCGTCTACCGTCGGCCGACTTCATAAAGCTCTTTTAGCTCCGTATTACTTACATAGAAGGTTTATATAGACAGTCAAGTTTTGAGACTAGACCTGGGTTTAGAAATATAATGAAATAATTCTGGCTCGGGATCCAGGTTAATGTTGTTGCTCCAATCCAATCAACTTGCTCTGTTCCAAGAGGCAAGGGAAAGTGTCAAGAGCCAAAGAGGTTGAAAGTATGCAAGCGTCTCCACCAAACTAAAAACTATGGCCAATAAGAATAGGAACATTAAATAACCTTGTAAAAACAAAGAAGAATGGCCGGGTGGTTACAAAGACTACGGCTGTGGCTACTATTATGAGGATACAGCTTCGCTATCCAAAAAACCAGGATATGTATGTAAGCAAGGACCGCCGAGCCTCAGTCTTTCTCTGTCCACAATTTCTTCCCTCTTTTAACGCTACGCGTTATTATGACAATGACAATGGCTCGCGTTGCACTAGACTGTGATGACTATGGTTAGGCTATAATGGTTACGGTTGCGGTTGTAGATCTAACAGACCACGGAGTTTAATAATTAAGCAAGGTAAAGCATGGTTTTTCCTTTACCAGTTGCTGCGAGCCAGGTTGCTAAAATGTTACATCATTACAATGTATACATGCATAAAATGTATGTTGCGTTTGCATACATACAGCAGCTATATGTACATTGTATTATACACTCAAGCCAGAAATAACCGTATCATTTTCTCCTTGCTTTCCCCACTCACAAGAGTTGTAGAAGCAGTGAAAAAGGAGACACCATAAGACTAGAATGTTTGTATGGTAGACGTAACCAACCTCTCATTTAGCAATCGTTTATGACTAGAAACTTGAAGTTGTTTTCTCAGTTCTTGTGCATACATATATAGATTTATATCCATCCATCCATCCCCAATTTAAACGTACCCTTTAAACTCAACGTATTGTACATAATACGCATATCAATACCCTAAATTTTGTATTAAACCCAGTACCAGTCCAACACCTCCCACCGTCATAAATAGATATGCAATATACATTATACATCGATGTCGAACAAACAATATTTACAATTCACCACCCAACTGGAGAAAAACGAACGTGCATACATACATAATAATAACAACAAGCACAAGTTCAAAAGAGAATTATTAGTTGGTATGAAAACGATAGGGAAACATTTAGAAGGGAGCATGTCGGGCGGCCACATTTATGTATAAAGAGCATTATGCGTACTGGGAAAACACAATATATTTTAACTTAATAGGCTTTTCTCACACTCTAGTCTCGTTCAAGAGCCTCGTGGAGAAAATGGAAATTCGTGGGACGAAATGCTTCTTCACTTTGCGCTGTACACTGTACATTGTACATATTGTGCAAACCAATACCAATAATGAACAAAGGCCGAGCCTTAACAACAAGGACGAGAAGAAGAAATAGGGGAAAAGTAAGGGCAAGCAACTACCGACTTTCTCCAAGCTCCTAGATACCCTACATATAAGTACACAACGCACAATAAAATACTGTATACAATAAAGTACATTGTCATTGTGCAACTTATACGCAGCCAGGGCAACTTAAAATTATACCCGTGGAGCAAGAATGAATGAGCATTGTAGTGACTGTATGCAGAAATGTGCTGACTTTTCCGTCCCCGTTTACCAGCTTCATTTATCGATCCCTTTGAAATTCTAAAGAATTCACGGGGAAAATAGCAAACATTCAGTTAAGGTTTATTTTTCGATTTTCGACGCAAAACCTTGACAAAGGGAGAGAAGTAGAGTAGAGTAGAGAAGAGAGGAGTTCTGTAAACTTGTTGGCAAGGGAACGTTATAAATTTTAAATGAGCTTTCTGTCAGCTCACCCTCATACATCAACATTCAACATACATTGAAAACGAACATCGTTTTGGTTTCGAATATTTTCCTTCTGTTTTCCTGGTTTGTTATTCGGTTTCATTTTCACATTCGTCTTCGTCCTCCTTTTATGACTATTGACGACGTGTATAAGATATTTAATTGAAGGTGTAATGTGGTAATGAAGGGTTGTCAAACAATTTCATAATAATAAGGTATGTATCTGCGAGCCAAATCCAATATTGTAGATACGACAACAACACAATGTATTTGTATGAACTTGTACATACTTGTATCGTTAACGTTTTATCGAGGCAATGAAATGCAATGAGATGAAATGAAATGTGCACAAAATGACGTTTCGAACGTCAATGACGAGGACGCCGATAACTGTGACATGAGAACTGTCGGGAGAAAGGCAGAAGGTAAAGAGAAAACATCAATTCAGAGTAAAAGCAAGTGCCACCATAGCCAAGAGCCAAGACTCTTGATAACTAACAAGAACCGACGAAGGCCGATTCCATTTAAATAGAACAGTTGTTTATTACGCCAAAATAAATGGGGAAGGAGGGGAAAAGGTGGAATAAGCAAGTTTTGGACAAAGCAAGGGCTTCTTCTTTTTTGAATCGTCTTTTCGAGTGATGTATTGTTCAACTTGAGCTTGGCGAGTTTGTTGAGTGCATGTCTCTTTAAATGTACTTCATGTATGCATAATGAATATGTACACTAACAAATTTATTATATAACATGTACACATACTACATATTAGATCCTTTGCAGTTTATCTGCGACACCAAAAACAAAAACCAAGTTGAGAAAACAAGAGTTGTCCTGACTACCATTTAGGATGACAATGAAGAGAGATACTTAAAAATAAGCAAGTGAAGGGCCTTGCTAAGGAACAAGGAATTTTTCTTCCTTATATAGCCAAATACTCTTAGGTGGAGATAAAACGTGTTTACCAACAAAATACCAATGCCGGCCTACTAGTTAATACAGTGAAATTTGGTCACGGGGGTTTTAACTTTATTTACGAAAAATTCAGCTCTCATACATTTATTTATTGGTGTTTTCAGCCTTTTTTATCTTTAAAAAAATAAAAATGCGGTAGAAAAATTTTACTCAAAGTCGAACTATGTATTTAGTGTTTAAGGGATTGGCAAAAAAAAGCAAAAGCACAACATATTTTGCCTTAGAAAATAAAAACAACAAAAAATACCATATGCTTAAAATGTACTGCATGGGAGTTGCCTATAGATAAGGTCTATTATACACGACATGTTGGAGATAATGTGTCTATTTAGGTTAACTCAAAAGTCCAAATTGGGAAGCGGTCTGACAAATTCTGGCTTTGATGCTGCTGCCTGCGTCCTCTTGGACCCATGAAATTCTAGTGTGCATCTAGAGTGGGAGAGTATTTGTGTGGGCTTTATATGCCTTTTCAGTAAACCGCTTGAGACTGTTTGAGAAAATTCAAAGACTCGAGAGCCTTCTTTTTCATTTTGTCTCCAGTAGCAGTTTTTGCTCCGCTTTGTCTTGCCTGGCTTTGCTTTGCGTTTCTTTGCTTTGCTTTCCGTACTTGACTCGACTTGGCTTGGGTTGACTTGACTTTACATTACATTGGGTCGTCTCGACTTGTCTCGCTATCCTCGAGGCTTCAGATCCAGCTTCACCCTGGAGATTAGACTGGAGAGAACCATTGATCACAGATGTCCATCGTAAAAAAATATCAACGGTCCTCCGAGACTGCGGTTTGTCCCTCTTCTCTCTTGTCCTTTCCTCGTTTCTCTTCTTTTCGTGTATTTTCTGTAGTTACTTTTGTACGTTGTGTATTGTTGATGCATGGAGGTCTTTTTGTAGGGGAAAATTCTCGTTTTTCTCTATTTTATCCATTTCCTTTGGTTTGAGTCTTCCGAGTCAATGAGCAGGATACGTAACATTATCTGACGGAGAAAGCTGCCCAATACATACACAATACACAAAATGCACACAACTATAAAAATGCGTGTCACCACGACTACCGCCATATTTTCAAGTCAACTGGTCTGAAAAAGGAGCAAAAGTGTGTGTAAAAGAAAGCTCTCAAAAAATCCAACTTTTACAACATTTTATCAAAATTCAAAGCAAAAAAGACTGCTTACGGGTTTTATTTCTTGATTTTAGTTTTCTTTCATTAAAGAAGGCCAAATTACGAAACTTTTTCAAAGCCTATTTTTAGAATGGTGCCATCCATGAGGAATTTTGCAAATTATAAAAAAGCATAATAAAACTAAATAAAGAATATACAGGAGGAACATTGTGAAGGTTTTGGTTCAGATTGTATAAGACCGCACAAATTTGTTTCATATTGGGGAAGGACAAATACAAAGTTAATCAATGTGCAACTTTTTCAAACGCCATGTAGTTACTTCGTAGTAAAGTAGCTGCAGTTTTTTTTTCTTTTTTGTTTCTCATCGTTACTGTATGTATACTATGAAAAAAAAGAGTTGTACACTTCAATTTGAGATTTAGTCAAGTGATAAGAAAATTTGTAGGATAATAATGATAAGAGAATAAGATGGTGTGGCTTGGTATTGCTTTGCTTTGCTCTGCTTTGGTGAAGTTTAACACGTAGTATACGTGTCTTGCTATCCTACTTATTTTTATGTTCATGTAAAGCACTTATTGTCACTTCTGTTTACAAAGGCGTAAGATGAGGACGAAGCTAAACTTTGCTACAACAAAAGCTAAAACTTTTTCTCCATGAAACAGTACTAACCGAGAGCAGGAAAGAGAGAGAGTAAGAGAAAGAAAGAAAGAAACTGAGAGGAAAAGTAGAATTTCTACAAATGCCACACACACACACACACACACACATTTCTTTTTCGTCGGATTCCACTTCTGCAAAGTTGTGTGTGAGAGCGAGGAAGAAAAGCACATCAACCAAAGGAAGTTTAGTATTTGTACATATTTTCCTAATATTTCCATATGTATGTATGCTTTGTATGTATGTATGTATGTGTGCAAACTTAGTTTGTATTTGTTGCTATTTATGTTTTTACAGTTGCTCAACTTTTGTACAGTGTGCCTGCTGGTGTTTGTGGGGGAATCGAATATAAACATGTACAATACAAACAAAATTTTATACGGCAAGCCACATAAAAGGTCCATATTCAATATATTATATTAGAGAGCTTTGGAGTTGATTTTCCAATACATATTTGAAATATGTGTAGTTTGGTTTGCAAACTATTTGTGGAATTATGTAATGAATTCAAAACCTCCATAGTACGATGGGTTTTTTTCATATTTGTCCCATGTGTATGCATACATATGTTGAGGACAAAATGTTTTCCCTCTCAAAACGGACCAAAAAAATGAGCACAAGTTGAGTGACTAAACTTACTCCAAGCAAGTTCAATAGTCAATATACATGTAAAAAATTTGTATGCAAAGCTGCATTGAGTAGATTTGACTTGCTTCAACTTGCCTCTCCTTGAGTTGAATCAAATTGAACAGAGTTGAATTGAAGCCTCTTGTCAAAACTTGGCGGAAAAACTTGGTCCCATTAAAGCACATTTACGTGTACAAAACTGTGTAGTTAAATGGTATAAAATATGTCTCCTTTATAAATACATGGTCACAATACAATTTTTCTCCCTCCATAAAAGTTGAAGAGCCTTGAGTGTGTGAAGTAACGTTGCAGGTCTTTTTAAAGATTTTTTTTCCTTGATTGAAAATAAATAGGGACAGACAAAACAGCTCGAAAGTGGTTCGACTTTGTATAATACACGCGTATAAAAATTCAAATTACTCATAAAACTACATTAGCTCGAATAACTATTCAGGTTGAAAAAATTGAGGCTGTTTTATAAATAGGAATTTAAATTAAATTATTGATGATGATGGTAATAAGTGATTTTAGTAACGCTCCAATAACTATGTATTATGCTGTGGGTTTGAATTTAAAGTTAGAATACCACAAACTGTCAGCTATTCTCGGAAAAATAATTGTAACAAAAATTGATTGTACAATTCTACAAAAACGTGCACTATTTTTGTATCCTCACTGTAGAAAGATACAATAAGATCAAAGGAAATTCTGGTTGTCTAATGCAAATGTGTACAATTTAAATTTGTCTCATTTTGTCTTCATTTCTTCTGCCTCAAAGAAGAGTGAATTCAGGCTGTTCTCGGCTTATTAAATATAATAATGTGGTGATAGTTTTACCAAGCTTGCCAATTCCTATCTTCATATAAATCCTATCTCCACGTACATAAAGGAACAAGAATTGAAACCGGATAGGGCCGATTCAGTCAATCACATTTGAAATGGAATAGAAAATAGAATAAAATGGATACGCATAATACGATATGCAGTGGATAAATTTTTATCCAGATCCATAAATGGAGTCTCCACTTTTTATTCATAAATACATGTACCCAAAATATATGATACATTTATGCACTATAAAAACTGCACAGTCATTCACTTTTTCATCTCCAGGCAGGATTTTGTCTCATCCTTGCGCATCAACATATTTGGCATCCGCGTTTCTGCTTTTGTCGCCCCCGTTTCTGCCTTTTCCGTGCTCTTCTTCAAGTAACTGTGGTGATGAGTGCGGATGACGGGAAGAGATACAAAAAGAAAGCATAACTAGATTCGCTTGACTAACATATATACAAATCCGAATTCCAATGCGACTTTATCCATAGTTTTTATGCTGGGTGAGAGGTTGAAGAAAATTCAATCTAGTGCCAATCATGTCATGCATGTGGAATTGGAACCCCATCAAGATGTCTCTCTCGTCTATTATCTGGAATTTTTTCATGGTTTCGCAAGGAAATGCTCTTAGGATAGAGGAAAATGTGGAGTTTTGGGGACAACAAGTTCCTGGAAGAGTGTGTAAGAAAAGCAGCAAGTGACAAGTTGCTGGCTCCTCGTCGCCATCCTTTTTTCACCCGTCACGTCATGTCGATTCTCCACATTGTATGTTGTTATAGCAATAGCACACTTTGTCGTCAAGAGGAAATCCGCTCATTTAAATGGGCTGAATCCAGAAATTTCCTGGAATTCCAGCCATTAGTTTTTTCACACCGAATTTAAGTTTTAAGCCATCCTTTTAAAATCGCAGATGTTAGAACAACTGTGGTGTCGAGATGTTAAGCTACAAACTCCCAGTTTTACGGAAGAAATGCTTGTCATATGAAAAAATTTCCAGGAAATAATCTTTCGATTCGACAAAGAAGAAAAATTAAAGTCAATTGTTTACACAGTGCTGAGCCTGATATTGTACGTGGGTTTTAACGATGCTGTTAAGTTGTTACAATTATGGTGTGATTAAAAATAAAGAAAGTTAGTTCTAATGCTGTACAAATTTACGATAAGGAAAGAACAGCCAAGTTTTTTCTAGGGCACAAATGTGCATATTTTTATGCAAAAATTTTTAGCCTACATTTTTTCCTTCCATGTATAGATACACACTGTACATTGTACATTGTACATGCATATATAACAGTTATATCGAGATATATTGTGTGTGGCCGCAAGGGTATAAATATAGAAATTAATGCAGATATAAACCTATATGTAATAAGTAAGTACCTATATGTATGTATTTAAATGAGAAGTACTCCTGCTACATGCATGATTATATTGAGGATCCAATTAGCGAGACGGGCAGGTAGCTGAAAATGTGCACGTATAAAAATACGTACATATTTTGTACATGTACATACATACATAAAGTTGAAATGAGAGGAACCGAGTCGATACAGACATTGAGGGGGGAGAACTAATGAGATGAGAACTAGGACTTGACGCTAATTAGTTATACAAGTAATGGGAGTGACCTCATCTCTGGCATTGTAATTAGCTAATTTACGCGGGGAGACTCTCGACTCTCGACTGGAAACTTTGACTTTTTGCCAACGACTCCGACACTCCAAATTCACATGCATACGCAATATGCATGCATTATATATGTACATTGTACATACACACACACACCTGATAAACTTCAATGTGATCAACTTAATTAAATCTCACCTTCCGCTTTCTTCCCCGATCTCCTTCTCGGCACTACTTCCTTTTCCTTTCTATGTAGAATTTATTTACAAATTAACGAAACGTACATGTATAGCTGCACGTATAAAGTAGGCTTGAAGATACATACGTATCATGCAAGGACTGGTGGAGGATACATATTGTATGGTAAGAAATGGCTTTAAATTATACGCAAATAAGCTCACCTCGCCTGGTTTTAACCCACCAGTCGTTACTAGCCTTATTACTGGTAATTTGGGGAATCCCCAATTAAAGTTTGACGATTCTCCTCCTTGACCGACTTTCATTATAAGCTTTTATTCGGATTGCAAAACTTAGAGAAGTGTACGGGCTGTCTACTGTAGAAAGCTGGATAATTATTTCATAAATTGGGGGAAATTGCTTATTTTTAGGAAAATTGAAAGAAATTCGGGCGACTGCGTAGCTTAATTGAATAATTATTGAAAAATAAAGACGAAATAAAGTATTTTAATAGTGTCTTGTACTTGTATATATGCAATATGCAATATGCATACAAAGACAACCCCAAAGACAAAAATATCCCTTACAGGTACATACTAAAATAATTATGTCATAAGTTGTCTGCCCAAAGCAATGAATAAATAAAAATAACGAAACAACCAAATAATGAATGATAATTTTTTTTTTGATTTCAGATTCGTTTTAGTGTTTGCTTGTTTTGCACTGAGCGTATTTTCTACAATTCCCGACTACATCGAGCAGGCTGAAGCAGCACTTTTCTACATGGAGACTGTAGTCGTCATTTGTTTCACGTCCGAATTCGTTATGAGGCTCTGGGCGGCCGGCTGTAGGTCGAGATATCAGGGAGCCATGGGACGCCTCAGGTTTATGCGTCGTCCTTTCTGTATCATTGGTGAGTCTCCTTTACTTTCATCTCTCACATACATGCATAATATGCATAGTTTGGCGTGTTGTTTTGTCACATAATCAAAATAGACTACCCATATGTTTATTTTATACATTTATCATGTACATATGTATGTGTGATGATCAGTGATAATTAACATTATCGCTCTAATTAATTCTCGTGTCAGCACGTTGTTGATAAAGCACCAAAGATAGTTCCAATTTGTTATCTATTACTCTAATTTTGTCCCCTATTTCCATGTGCGGTCCACATGGGAAATGCAAGCACATCAGTGACAGTGGTAATGAAAACGCAATATGTGGGTCGGAAAATATTATAAATAGTTCAACCTTTAGTTAAAGAGCAATTTCATAATTTTTACTCCAGCAAATGACGTCAATTGTCCTCAGTGACTCCTTTGTGTAATGAGTGATTTTGTCAGACTAAAGCATTGCGGCATCTGTACATGTGCGTATTTCAGTTCCAATTTTTAATCAAGTATTGAAATGGAGGTCATCTTCCTTTATTTCCATGTAAAATAAACAGTAATCCTTAATCTAGCAGTTTGTACATTTTACGATACAATGTTCGTCATTTGCTGTACATTTAGGGACCAATGCTTAATTATTTATTTGCAACTTCTCCTGTCCTGAAAAAGGTTTACGGAAAAATCTATGGCCCATTGGGAGTTTTCAGTGTTCCGATAGCCGCACTCATCAATTATGTTAAAAGTTGCGGGCTATATAGCTACATTTACAAATCAGTTATCCTGAATTCTTATTTTATCCCCCGTGGGACGAAGTAAAGGAATGTCTCATTATAAAGTTAAAGGAGCCATCAAAACTATGAGCCATGGGCAAAAGAATAATAAAATTTAAATGATCTCTCTTCTCCATCGAAATTTTCATGGTACTCTTGAACTACTTTGTTTTGCGTTTGATGTCGAGTCTACTGTCGATTCGGTTGTTTTGCTGTCCTTGTCACTGGCCATCAAAGTTCTTTACCTTTGATCCCCTTCGATCACTGTTTCGATTTGTCTGTGTCTTTGCCTCTGTCTCTATGGGTACCACCATGGTTATTTACATTGAAAGTGACCCCAGTGTATCTAAACTTGATGATTTTCTACGAGAGACGATATCTAGATTCTGTTCTTCAAAAAGTACTAACAAGGGTGGAAATAAAAATTCGGCGGTCCCTCTGTGCTAAAATAGAGGAATCGGCAAATAAAGCAGTAAAGTTCCACCAAAGAAATATCGTACAAAAAGGCGGAGGGCCAAGAACTGGGAAATCAATCCTTGTGAATAATTCATCTTTCAAAGCCCCGCTAAAAAACCCTATAAAACCGGGTGAAAACAGGACAAAAGGCAAACAAAGAGGAAAATAAGTTGTAGTGGAGCAAGGTAAAGTGTAACCATGTACTGCGGTAGCATGTATGGCTGTTCAAAAGACCACGAATAAAATGAAAAATAATGTGCAATTTTCAGTGTTCAGGATAACAACAGGCGAAAAGCACATCCAAACATCCAATAAAGTTGAAAGCTGCAAAGTTTTTGTGCACACCACACAGCAACGGCAAAAATGATGATGGTTGTGGCGGCGATAATGATGACGATGAAGATATACCTACAAAGAAAACCAACAAAAATACACAGTACGCATAATACAGTACAGTAGTCTTTTCGATACAATAGTTGTGACACAATAAATATATATAAGTGAAGGGAAAGGGTGACACGTAGATGCTTCTTGCTGTTAAGACTTTCTCTCTTCTTTACTCTTCTCATCATCACGACACGCAGCCCGTGAAATGACCAGGAACAAAGTGTACGATTGCCAGCTAATACATTACGTTACATTAGGCTTGGGCTTTCTTTTTCTTCTTCATCTATGTATGTATGTATCTGCATCAGTGTGTAAAAGCTAAAGCCTGTGTGCGTTACACGTTCAAAAATAGGTAGCAGGAGTAGTAATAGTGCGGGTATTATACAAGTACAAACACAAATAAAAATACACTACTAGCAAGGATAACCCCAACTGCGAGCTTTCTCCAGAATGAAGATAGGAAAAGTGGTAGGGGCATTGTACATTGTACAGTACAGATATTGTGTAAATGTACAAGATATGTGATCCCATTCCTGAAGGTGGACGGAATCGCAACCCTTGGGCTTTATCCTGCTCTCTTCTTTTCTCCTCTTGTGCCCTTTTCTTGCGTCTCTAATAGTGAAATTTGATCACGTTATGTCCATAAACAGACGTGATAATCGATATGAGGAAAGCTACTCGTCAACCACCACAAACACAAACTATGTATGTACAATACACACACTCAACTATAAATATACAATGCAGTACAATACATAGGTATTACATATACATTTATGCATAGAGGCATGCACACATGTTGAACTTTTGTTGTGTATTTCATTTTCTATATTTGCAGTCCTCTTCCCTTCTGTGTGTGTGTATGTGGACGTCCATTTGAAAAGCTTGAGCAAATATTTTTCTTGTCATTTATTATGCACCACACGATTCTGCACTAATGGCTTCTTCAGCCACACAACCACACAAAACATATAATACGCAAAGCATACACACAAGTACTGCACATTGTACATATGTATACAGTTTTACACACAGCGTACTTGTATAAACTCCTTAAAATATAAAATAAAATGCATCTTTGGATTTTGCTTCTATTTTAAGGGTTTTTTTGCACCTTATCTTGTATTTTTCTGGTTTGTCGCTCTAGAATATATAGTTACTTGAGGTCGAGAGGCTCACTACCAAGCTACCAATTGTCTATTTACATATACCAATATTGTTCTACTCTTTACTCTTTCTGTCACTCTGCTCTTACTTGTACCCTTGAGGCTCCGGGCTTACTCGAACAAGTTGAGTCGACCTTTTGAGACGAAGAAAAACACCCTGGAGTTTAAAAACAACACTCCATGCCCCTACATTGTAATTTTTGAACGTACGTACACTTGTACATTGTCCTGTTGGGCGCTTAAACAGTGACAACCATCAATTTGGAGACAACTCGGTGAAATTGGCCAGGTTAAGCTGAACCAAGGCTAAACAGATATTTATATATACATGGATGCATGCGTTGTTGACTTGCTCATCAATTCATGAAACACTCTGGAAAAGCAACTCATCATTTTCGGAAAATGAGCCCCCAGTTGCAAACTGCAGCATAATGCGCTTTTTAATACAGGGCCTTGATTCAACTCAATTTGATATTTGAATTGGAAATTAAAGTGGAATTACAATGACAAGTATAAAGTGGGATGGATGAGATACACAATGCGTAATGCAGCGAGCCTTTGCTTAAGAGAACACACACAAAAGGACATTTGAAAGGTTTCACATTCTGGTGACATTCTTTGTTTTGCCTTAAATAGTTGTGTCATGGTTTGAAATCGTAACATTTATCCACTCGAAATTTTGCTCAACATGAAAAATAGCATTAATTTTCAACATTTTCTAGTTAGAATTGGTATGCAAGCTTGCCTGCATTTTTTGAAGTTCAATTAAACTCATTATTGTGTATCTGTAAAACCGCTCTATTTCCCAACAGAATCTGCATTCAATATCGAGGAAAAGTAAACAGATAAGGAGGACGGCGGAAATGATAGAATTGTCAGCTCCATGTACACAACTAGAAATGGGCATGAAAGCATGAAAATGAAAACGACTACCAACTACTACAAAAACGAGCCTTGAGTTTGATGCTGTATGTATAGATTTGAGTTGAGTTGAGTTCAATACAGAGTTTTGAGTAAGGTAGAGGAGGAGACAACAGGCAAATAACGATCGGTTTAATCGACCAAGCAATCAACGAATTCAGCAAATTCAAATTGAATTTCCATTTAACGGTATACCTGCTTCAGTTACCATTACTTCTCTTTCTCTGAACTCCACTCCTCATTTTCGGATGTATATACAATATACATACATACGATAGACAAACAGAAGAGACGATGCACCAGCACACAAATGTGTCATACAGGTTACACGCCTTTCGCATCGTATCTACCTTACGACAAACATAATGAGTACACAATACAGAGCTATTATTAAATGAGAAAAAACGAATGAAGAGAGTCTACATGCATGTCACCATTTAAATTGAAAATATTCAATATTCAACTACGTCCATTGCTATTAAGTTACACGTGTCTATTCCCTCCTTTTGTATTAAAGAATTGTTCTGCTGTGCTTGTGTCGTTTGTTCCTTTTCAAAAAATAATGATAGGAAAAAAGTAAAAAGTACTGAGAATTGTAGTCATGCATGTTGTACAAATGTTGTGGGTATTATTAATAGTTAAATGGCCGCCTACAACAAGAGTAAAAGAAAAGGATAAAGAGAGAGAAAGTGTGGTGAAAATACAAGTTGTCTCACAAAGTGGCATTAACGAATTGAAAAAAGAGGTAAAGGCACGCAATAGAAGGTGGACAGTGACATCAGCAAGAAAAAACCAACAAGTTTGTACGTACGGACTGAGCTTTTTCATGAGTTTAGTTTGTGGAGAGAAAGCTGTGCATAATCAACTGACAGTACGGAGAATCGAGCCTTTGTTTTTCCATCGCCAAACTTCCCCACATATTAACAGTTTACAGAGAAGAGGATGGGAAACTAGCCGTTAAAGTATTGTACAAGTATGGACTCAATTTAATGGGCTGGTTGTCCAAACGGTTGACCACATCACACAGCTGAGTCGACCACGTTGGGAAATGGGATGTGGAAAATCAACAATCAACATGTGGCATCATGTTCTTTCGTCTTAGTCCACTTTGTCTTCTTTTTTTGCTTGCAGTTTTACCCGAGTAACAAGTAACAAGTTGAAAGTAAGTATGTAGAAGAGAAAACAGGGAAAGAGGGTAAGAAAAAACCCCATTCTGACAACAAAAGAGAGCCCGAGCTTTCTAACTTTCCCCATAAGTACGTCTAACACTAATACGTATACTAATGTAGGCACAACTGGTGATATCTCCCAGCTTTTAAAGCGCGGGGATACGGACAAAAGAAAATCTGTCGAGCGTTAAGTTAGACTTTATGTGTAGAATCTTTCGTACATAGGTGTACTACGTGCAACTACACGCTTTTACATGCAAAAACTCGCCGGTATTTCGCCTCTACAAAGGAAAAAGAAAGGTAGGATGAGAGAGAGACATAACGAGGGGAAAAAACATTTTCTGATGCGGTTTCGCGCTACATTTACTATTTTTTCACCCATCACCGGTCATTACTCCTCATCGTCTCTCAGCCACTGCTTTTGCTTTTGCACTTGCCTTCCTTTGTTGTTTCGCCTCGACCGTCCTTCCCATTATTTGCTTTGTGTTTCCATTCTTTGTTGAGTTGAGCAAGCCAAGCCAACACAATCCAAACTGCACAATAGACATACATATGTATGTATGGAAAATTACTACTTTCTCCAATGTATTGTACTACTTCTTTCTTTTTTTGAAACTTGGGTACAATATAAAACCTGATGATACAATATACAACTTTTTCTATGTCTAATTCCCATAGAAAAGTGAAAGGAATAGAAAGGCCGTTTGTCATTTTTATTGCATTATTATTGTCGTCATCATGTCCTTCTCTTTTATAAATGGGCCGATGCGCTTAATGGGATTGGCTAGTAAGTAGTTAAAGACGAAACGTTTAATAATGAAATATAAAAGTGTGGGAGTAAAAAAGGGACGGAATTAACCAATAACGAAATTTTTGAGCAGGGGACGGGAAGCGACGAAGATTGAAGATTGAGCCATTAAAATACGGTGGCATAAACGGTAAAAGCTCCCAATAATATACATAATCCAATTTCTTGTAAATAAAGAGGCGATTGCCAATGCTCACCCAGCGATAACTTACTTTGTACGTATGAAAAAATTGAACATACGTACAGCAATACTAGGAATACCGACTTTCGCGTGTTACTTGATATTATTCCTTGGACAGTACCAAGAACCGTGTTGAAGCATTCTGTGGAATAACGAAATAAGTCGTAAGTCATAAGGATTAGATTGGCGATGGGCGGAAATGAATTTGTCGACTCGTTCCATATTTTTCAGCTAATGTTTTTTCTCCAGTAGTCCTACTACATATTCATCTATACATAAACTTGAATGAGCAATGGACGTTACAGCTGAATGAATAAACGGGAAAATATTTGACTGAGCTGCACTGTATAATAAATATACCGATATTCTTTCTAAATATTGTAAACCTCTACCCTCTACCAGTTACAGCCTTTTCCCTGGTGAAAGTTGCCTTGAAGAATGTTTTGACTTTATTTTTGGCAATATGGAAAAAGGGCTAGTAAAATTCCCGGAGTAATTTGAGTGAAGGTATCACAATAAAACAATTTGGATCATCGTCATCATTCTGAAGGCCCGTCAAGTCAAGTCAGCCTTCTGAAATGTAGTTGTTGTTGCAGTGTCCATTAATTCCCTTTATATTAGTATTATGCATTCTTTATGCTTCGGGCTCAGTTTTCTCCAAAAAACTAAATATCCCATAAAATACTGTATTACAATGTACGATGGATGTGCATAAAATGCTTAAACGATTACATTTTGGTTTTCTGTGCGGAAATTGTGGCTTTCAATCATTTGGTTCGTGTTGAGCAAGCCGTCAACTCCATATTAAGGCTAATGGAGAAAAAATTGTTCTTCTTTGTTATTATTGTGATGTGTTGGCGGTTGCTGCTATGCTCCTGCTTTTCAACTACGTTTTACTTTTTCACCACCAGCCTACAAAAAACTATGATGGAGATTAGGGCTGTAGAGAAAGGATGAAAGAAGGGAACCCTTTTGTACAACTTATGTATGTATAACGAGCATAATACAAATTACCTGTGTGTATGAGAGTGTCTAAAAGTGTGTGTATGTGTGTGTGTTAGACAGAAATAAAATGTTTATGGTAAATACCCATTCAAATTCCAAGGTCTAACAATAAAAAAATGAGCAAAAAGAGGTGCAATGCAATATGTATGTACAAAACGAGGTAACCATGTGTAATTTCCTCAGAGGAGGCAAACAGAGCCAACAAATAAAATGGAGTAAATCGAACAGAATTCCTCCGTATGTACGAGAAGGAGAAACCAAAGGTCTGGCACAGGTGCAAATTCAACATTTTGAATGCACATGGATTTACCATTTAGCCAGCTCAAATGGATTGGATTTGAATTTTACACATGGTATTGTAGGTACAAGGTACAATAAAGCTATGTATAAAGTAAACGTAAAGATAAAGATACAGAGGTGGAAAAGAAAAATGTAGAAAACAGTACGAAAAGAATTTACAGACATTACCAAAGCTAAATCCAAGTCGAGTTGACCTGCTCAAGACGAGGTGCTGTACATAAAGAATTTATTTTACATTTGTTCTATACGTAAAAAAACGTAAAATTACTTTAAACTCGTGTACACAATACACAGTTTGACATCTTATTACTTAATTAATCAGGGTATACCAAGAAATTACAAGTGTTAGAATTTCGATTCCGTTCTATAAAGTTGTGTTAATACTTGTGTTTTATTTATTTACCCCAGATGTGATCACAATAGTTGCATCGCTAATCGTATTGAGTGAAGGCTCGTCGGGTCGGGTTTTCGCAGCCTCAGCTCTTCGTGGCCTCCGCTTCTTCCAGATTCTCCGGATGGTGAGGGTAGATCGACGTGGAGGAACTTGGAAACTCCTCGGATCCGTCGTCTGGGCTCATCGTCAAGAACTCATTACCACTCTTTATATCGGATTCCTCGGTCTCATTCTCTCTTCGTTCCTTGTCTACCTCGCCGAAAAGGATCAACCCGCCACAAAATTTACCAACTACGCCGTAAGCTCAACCATTAAAATTACTTTTCCTCTCGGCATTTATCGATTTGGTTATTATATGTATAATGTGTTACAACAATAATGTTTACAGTTTTTAGCAAAATTTGGAATGAATACAAAATGAACACTTGTGTATTTTTCTATTATTTGCAGGAGAGTTTGTGGTGGGGAGTGGTGAGTTTAATTTTGATTTACTCTTATACATGTATAATCGATTGACATTCTTGACAGTTGTGTTTAAAAGTACAAAAGGCTTAACGTTTTTTCGTTTGTGATTTTTATTAAATGTTTTGATTCAAGTGTGCAAAAACTATCAATTTTCTCCCAAATTCAAACACTGGACACCGATTCTCATTCCCATTTGTTGTTCAATAACTTACATAAACTTTTTTGTTTCATAGTTTTTTTCGTTTTCCTGCATCTTTCCTACCTCGCCAATTTCCGTTTAATGTAAAATTGTGTCCTTGGCCCTGTTTGTTGTTTCATCAGCCATCAATTCAAAATGAAAACATAAGACAAATTGTGCGCTTTAACCGCAATATAAAACACCTGATTTTTATGGATTTGTGGTTAGACAAGAAGTTTCAGTTGCAATTGCAATTCTATTTCTATTTAGCCACCGTTTGTGTGCAGTTTATTCAAAATCCGTATGCATGTACATGTGCATTACTTTTGACTGTTCATCTTTGGCCTGAATTTGGCTCTCTCTTTCTCCGTTTCATCCTCTGGAGACTGATTTATGACACGAGTCGGTAGATCGTACATGAAAATCCACTTTCTTCCTGTAATATGTTGAGGCTTTTTACCAACATACATTTATGCAAAAATACATAGGCACAAGCACATGCATACCCGTACTCTATGTATGCACATACAGATATGTTTGCCTCCTTTTTGTTTACAATATGAGATTTACACAGAGATTTGGCATTAGATTTGGATCGGAAAGGAGTAACAACAATAGGATTTGCGTAAGTCTAACAAGATTAGAGATTTAGATTTACCAAGGGCCAGACGGAGAATGGTAGAGATGTATACATAATAATGAAATGAGACTGCTTCTTTCGCTCAATCTTTGTTCTTCACTCCTTCTTCTTCTGCTTCTCCTAGCCAGTTTGCATGTGATGGTGTTGAGTTTATTTTATGTCAAAGGTTTATCCCATCAGAAATGTGCATGTGTACATAGTTACAGTTGCACTGCAGGCTGTTCCTTCCTCTTGTCTCAGAGCTTCCTTTACTCTCGCTAATTGCTGGATTTATTGCTGCATTTTTGAGTTTCATCTGTTTATCTTAATTTTTCAAAGCATTTTCTCTCCTCCTTTTAGTCATACATAAATGTGTAATGTATTTGCATTATGCATGCAGATATTCTTTGTTTTGTTTGGGCTGATGATAGCAAGGCGATGCAATAAGCCAGCTATCAACCAACAGCCAGCTTTCAACTTGGACTTCTCTATTTCTTTAAGAAAATTACCTGATGAATTGGAACGACATGCGAGTAAATAGAGTGACAGTTGTGCGTGTGGGTGGATAGTCTTCTTCTTCTACTTCTCTCTTTCCATTCTCTCCAATCTCCAACTTTCCAAACTTTAAAGTTTAGCTAGATCATGCCAAGAAATCACATACATATGATAGCCAGCCTGCCAGCCTTCTCAAACAGAAAAGTTGTTGACGACATTTTTTGGCGCAGGGGGAAAGAGTAGGAAAAAGATAAAAAGACAAGACAAGGCAGAGAGATTGAAAGAGCTCAATGTTGAAAATGGTCTCTGTTCCTCGGTTCAATACGCTGAAAATTGAATTTTAAAACAGTAAATGTATTCGGGCGGTTGAGGAGATTGCAGAGTCAATTTGAGTTTTTTGAAAGTAAATTGATTACGTTAGTTCAAATCATAATTGACTACACGATATAATTGCTTAATTTTTAGAAAAAGCACAAAACTGAAAAGGAATGAATGTATGGAAGAAAATTTTGCACAAGCTACTCATACAGTATTGAAAAAATTAAGAAACGCTGCAAAATTTCTCTATCAGTCAATGCTGAATGCATGCACAGTAGATTTTACATAAATAAAGTATAATACGAGAAGAAAGGGAGAGATAATGCGGAGCATGTTTTCTGTTTTTATGCCTCGATATTTATTCACAACACACTCTCACACACTCGCTTACTCACTTATACTCACAGTTCATGAAGACACCACACTGGATTCTATTGTCCTGGATATTGAGAATATATAATGAGGAAACTGTAAAGACAGATAAAGAATAAAAAAAAGAAGGGAGAAAGTGTAAAGATATGAGGTAATATCGTTGAATGAAGAATGAGGACCAAAAGAGAGAGGTGAACAATTCATATATTTATACATACATACGTATATAACTGTATGATATACATAGATATGTGTATATTGAGAATGGAGAAAACTAGAGAAAAATATAGTGAGACAAAAATCAATAAGCTTTTGTCGTGAGTGAAGCGTAGAGTAATGCCGTTCTGCTCCAACGAGAAAAATGTCATACGGAAAACCATACATAAAAATACACATCAACACATGGTAGAGAGATAGGGAATGGTTTGAGAGAGAAACAGCAAGAGTTTTACATTTATTTGATGTATTTATATGATACGATACGATGCGATGTAATTTGATGTAATGTTAAAAAGTAGAGAAAAGTTGAGTTGAGTAAATCGACGAAAGAGAGTATACATAGAATGAAACAAAGGCACAAAAATACAGTAGTGCAGATGTGTATGTATGTATGTCAGTATAAAGTACATGGATATACATATAGTAGAATGTTGGGTTGCTATTGTTGGCGTGGTGTTATCATTGTAACATGGAGTTTGACTTGAACAGGAACAAGAGCATGGAGAATTGGAGACACTAACTAACTGGAGGACGTTTGCCTCGGCTAACTAACTAAAGATACTGCTAAGGCTAAAAGTAGCAGTAGGAGCTAAAATAGGACGGCCAATAGCAGCTAAAGCTAATGATAAAGAAGCAGGCCTTCTGTTCTGTGCTGCACAATAAATGGTGAAAACATTTCATGAGTCTTCCATCTTGACAATGTGTAAATACAAAGCTGAATCATAATGGATTGGGAGACGCCCTCAAGCCTCCTGACATATTGTACTGGTGTCTTTATACAAACGTAGAAATGTATTTTCTACGAAGAACTTGTTCGATCTACTGAAAATTCCCTACATACATGAAAGACTCTTTTCAAGACACGTTTTTACTACCGCCAAACTTCTACATAATTTTTACAATAAGCGCTAATCTCAAATTAGCATTTTTCATCAACAAACGTATTTTCGATTCAGAAAACCAAAAACTCTTTGTAATGACTCTTATCTGTTGAAAAACTTGTAGGATATGATGTTCGTAGTTTAATTAATTTTTGCACAGCAGTTTCCTCATGAAAAATGGTTTGACATGACATTGGTTGACAGAAAAGATCCGACATAATGTTTTTGTATTTTAAATAAAATCAAAAATCTGCATAAATCTAGATTCTCTTGCAAAATATTCACAAAAAAGGGAATCGTGAGTATCTGCAATTTTTGCAGTAAAAATAAACAAAATTGTTTTTCTTTGTTTTTCTACACATTTGCCCTCTATTTGTTTGTTGACTATACATGAGATCTCGTCCAAATTACAAAGTGGGAATCGATGTCTTACACAATGGTGAAATTAGTTGTATTAGACCGTAATGGGCGAGCTGGGAGTTGCAAAAACAAAGTCAACGTAAGTCTGTGACAAGAGGAAAATTGTGTGTCGGTATACATACATACAAAGAGAGAGAGAGAAAGGCTGAGCAAAGGAATTAAATTACACAAGTTGAAAGTACTACAAGGTGTTTTTATATGTATGTCCCTGCAACTTTCTCTGTGTCTTTCTCCGCTCTTCTCTCTCTCTCCCTGCCTTTTCTTCCTCTCTCTCTCTCTCAATCTCTCTACGTGTCATGGGAACAATCATTAGGTGAGAGCCAAGACAATGAATCAACTTGAGGTCGCTCTTTTCTTTAGTGCCTTCACTCTCCCCGTGCCGTGATTTTCGAGACGGAGTAACATATCCAGAGATCTCTGCACAATGGCTATATTATATTACCAATATATTATAACATACTGGTAATATATTTAGCGCTAATTGTATGTATGTATAGATGTATTATGTATGTATGCGGTGAATATGTATACCAACTTTTCTCCTGGCTTGCTTGGTTGTTCCGCTGGTCGTTTTCATTTGCTACCCGACCACCGACCAAATTTGACCAAAGAAAAGCAAAGAGCACCATAGCGATGCAAAATTACCTCCAGCATTGGAATTGCACTTGACTTGGAGAGAAGAGGAAAGTCAGACTATAGGATGTAGGAGTATCCTACATTTATTATGTATGGGCTATATGCTGTAGATCAAGAGACGACGGAGAGAGATATATAACCGGGGGAGTAGTCATGGTTTATGCAATTTATTGTGATTTTCAATAGAGCTAATTCCACTTTGCATACAATCAGTGGCACATTCTCCAGCCCAATCTAATCATCTCCATGCGTCCCCACATCGCTCAACTTTACCGTCCTTCGTTCTATGTATGTATGTATGAATGCATGTATACGTGTGTAACCTGTGTAATGTTGACCATACTTTGTTCAGTGAAATACACACACACAGAACCAGCCGTCGAACCAAGAGAAGCAATGTATGTATGTATGTATGCAACTACTAATATTTAGTCTAGACCCTCTCTTTCCCTTTTCACTTTCAGCTCTACTTTCCCTTGCTGCGTTTTTGCTTTTGGCGTTTCTAGCAAACCAAGTTTTGACTCTGGTTTGTTGGTTTGGCTTGGATTGTGTATAATGCAGAGTTCCACAACTTCTTTAGCTAAAGAAGAATCTCCAACAAATGCATTTACGTATAAGTACGACTGTATGCGTAGCATTTGCGTTTTCCGTCCAGTTCGTAGATACCAATGTTGATATTCGGTTCACTTTCTCCCTGCAATTTTGTCGTTTTTATCCTGCCACAAGTAGGTGCATATGTCTATTTGTAACTAGCCGAGGGCTTCAGCTAAAATTTATGTGGTAAATGCAATTCCTCTCAATGCTTTAGTGCTCTTGTTGGGCCATTTCCTTGGTATTTGTTCATTGTCTACCTATTTCCAGGACTGCTCACAGTCCATTAATGCTTTTTGGGCTTTAAACAGAAGCGAGTGGATCTTTGAGTGAGTAGATGCATTTTTGGGAATTTTAAGAGGATTGCTCTTTTTGGCTTTTTGGCTTTACTGTTGGAGACAAAGAAGAGCTCCTTATTATTTATGTTTCTCGACAGATTGGGAACGTCTGATGTGAGCCAGAGAAAATCCAAAATACTTTTTCGGATGACTATTTTAATATTTCAAGTCTAAAATGGAAAAAGTGCAACACTATTACTACAGTTTACAATTGTTACTGTTACTGCAGTGGTTTTTGAATTTGCATACAATTTTGGTCGGTGTACAGTGTACATACATACTTGTTTGCGTAGGAGGGCAGGTAGATAAGTTATATCGTATTGTATTTGGAGGATTCAAGAATTTGGTCTGTTGACTTTTTTGCTTGATTTTATATTCAGTCCAATCTCGCATGGTGGTGGTTGAACAAAAGATGTTCGTAAACTATGCATAGTCTTGGTCTTACATGTCAGTTCAATACAGCACAATGCTGTATTGAATCGTACGGCACACAGCATATGTATGAAGTACAGGACATAAAATGAACAATAATCGAATCGCGAAATGGCAGCCAAGTTGTTAGAAAAGGAAGGAAAAGATGATGAAGACGGAGACGAAGAAAAAAACGGAAAATTGGAATCGGAGTTTTTTCTTGTGGAGCTGAGAGGAGTCAAGTTGAGTTTCCACAAAATTTCAGCAAGACGCAAGAGAAATAAAGAAGAAGAAAAAGAAGAAGGGAGTTGGGGGGACAAAATACTCGAGGGGTTTCTTTCTCTTTTGCTTTCTTTATTCTTCCTCCGTGGATATGTGATATGGATATGGTTATGGATGCATCGGCATGGGCATGGGAAGCGATTTAAGTTGTGATCTGATATGTTCCCATGAAATGTAATATACATGGGATTAAAGATAAAAAGGAAGAACGTGGCGCTTCTTTGGCTTCTCCTTCTTCTTCCTTTTTTGCTTCTTCCGCTCTTCCTCTTCTTGTTCTTTCTGTAGTTGTGGAATTTCTCCTTGTAAATTTTACATTTTTGCATTGCACAGTCACCATTTCATATTCTTCACGTTCCGTCCATATGTCAATAGTACACAGACGCCGCATGATGTATTATGCTGCCTCTTCCTCTTCATATTCGTCTCGCCCTATTCTTCTTGCCATGTCTTGCATATATAATACACATAAATAGATAGTCCGCCGTTTTTTCTTGAAAATTTCACATTATTTCTACAAGCCATTGTACGTACAATATAACTCTTGGCAAGCTGAGAGGATGATGAAAGGCTCAATCTTATTCTAAAAGGAGCTGCTCCAGCGTTTGGATTTCATTTCGTCAGTGCCTCGTGTTTTAAAGTTAAAGGATCTGTGGAAAATTGACAGTTTAATGTTGAAGGAACGTCTTTCGCGTGTCCATGAATGTGTTGTAAAAAATAGGGCCTTGTCCACTGGTTAATGCAGGTGACAATCACTCTGCCAACCCGTCCAATCCAGTCCCGTTTTCCGTTTTCCGTTCCATTCAATCGCCTTGTATTGGTCACCCCAAATTCTTGGCCGAATCCATCTCAGATCAAATCTAAACCCTGTCATATATTTATACTGTAGTCGTTTATCAAATGGCAGCAGATTGAGATGTGACCGGAGAGTTCGGAATCCGGAGCTGGACGCTGGACAAATTTTTTTCCTGTCGCTTCCGCCCACATTTTAGATGCGGTATGTACATTGTGCAATGTACAGATTACAGACTATGCGTACAATGTACATATGTATGTATTTCATTGTATTTTTTTTACCAAATTGACATTTAATATTCAAGGAAATTGTAAATTATGCGCTCAATCTTGCAAACTTCCGACGTTTTTTTATGGAAGCACGTTTTTGTATGTATTGTAAAAAAATCCAAAGTTTGGAGGGAAGAAAGGAATTCAATCACATTAAAATTTATGCTCGCGGTTTTTTTTTGTAAAGAACACAGCCAAAGCATGTGGAGTATTTGTGGACCTTTGTAATAAATTGTATGAAGAAATGGGATTCTTGATCTTTGATTTTAACCCAGTTTTCAGTGTATCATATTATAGAATTTTTGATTACGTTCCCACATAATACAATGCAGTGTAGTACAATACAACATACTATACAATAATCTCTTTCAAGCATATAAACATAAGTAGAGGGAAATGCTCATAGTAAATTGTGTTCTGATATGTTTACAAGTTTTCTGCGCCCCCGTCATCATTTTCTTATTCAATACGATGGCAATGAATACTCGTTTCGTATTGTGTATTGCGTATTATAATTTTAGCCTGTTGGAGTTGTAAAGTAATCTTAAAAGTTGGCTTAGAAGTCGAAGGATTAGAGTTATGGATTTTATTATCCCCTAATTATTAGGGAAGCTTAGCACGTTGAGTTTGTTCTTTCTATTGTTTTTTTTTCTCGATAGGAAAATCGTTAACCTATTTTTTTTGGGTTAAAAAGCGTTTAAAATTAATAATACTTAGGTAGTCTCTCAGTTTTGGACTCAAGCACTGCGAGAACTTTTAGTCAAATACTGCTACTTTAACTCATCTTATAAAAAATTACAGCTTTAAGAATAGACATCTCGTTGCAAAATCTCCCTACTAAATTTATGATCCTGTGAAAAGTACAAAGGGCTTTGGTTGAAAATTGGAGGCGGATTGACGATATAGATTCTTGTGTTGATAGGAAAGATTCTATTCATGCTGAAATCTTGTGCCTGTATGTGGCTCCGACTTTCTCCTTTCATCTTCTTTGCTTTCCCCCCTCATGCTTTATATGCTGCTCACAGTTCGAAGCCCAACTCTAGAACATTTAACTTTATGACAGCTTTCTATACATCATGTACATACACATCCATGCTGTGCTTTGCTTTCCCCTTTTCATCTTCTATCAAAAATAAGAATGTCAAGAGTCAGCACCCAAACCAAACAAGGCCACTCGGAGGCTTTGCAATTTTTCTTCCTTTCTTTGAGGTATGCACATTATACGCATACTAGAAAATATATGCATACATACCTGTATTAGCTTTATTTTTTATACCTACACAATCCTGATATAGATTTTATCTTAAGATTTGGACTTTGAGAAGTTCCAAAGATAGAGAACAAGAAATAATGTCAATTTATGAAAGGTCTTCAGCCATTTTTTGGGGATTTATCTATTTGTGTTTGTACGGTATTTTCTGTTTGAATTTAGGATTTTTCTCCGTGTTTTCCTGAACAGTTCTTTCCTGCAGCAGCAGCTGATCTCTCATCACCAACACTTTATGCTTGTTGTGAACAAACTCCCTAGTGATTTTTATTTGTCCTCATGCCTCAAACCTTGGCTTTGCACTTGTAGATGTAAAATGTTTGTGTGTATATGTATGTGCATTTGTGTGTGAGAGTATTTGGCTTTGATGTCTTTTTCAATATTTGCTCTCCTACTTTGTTTTTATTATTGTTATCATTATTATTAGATACCTTCTGCTACAGTAAAAATTTCCAGATTACTACATACTATCCTACAAAGGAATTTTAAAATATAATGAAAGAAGGGAGGCTTGCACTTTTCTGCGTTAAAATTTTGTCTCGTCTTGGGCAATAACATGAACAACAAATAGTACTAGCATTGTATGCTAGCAACAATATTTTACAAGTATTGTAATTTAAAAAATACAATAAGCTTTTAAAGCACGTATAAAAAGTATGCTGCAGAAAATGAAGAAAGCAGAAAGCAAAAGTAATCCAAAAAGGTCTTCGACATATGTTCAGAACTTGCAATCAACATACATTAGAGCAAAAAGCAAGCCATGCAAAAACCCAGGCGTTTTACATACATAAAAACATATTGCGTACTTACAACGAGCAGCTTCAAAGAAAGTCTGTAAACGAGCAAAAGAAGAAAGGAAAGTAGTGCAACTTTATTAAATAACGCTAAACAGCAACCTATCGACTTTTGTCGGTGGAGAAGCTTTAGTAAAAATATCATTTTATGCATACTTTAAGCATGAGCTTACGTGTATTTTGTTTCTGTGTATGCCTTTGCTCTTACTTTTTATTTTATTTTTTCTTTTAAACCCCTTTCCTTGGCTTTCTACACATTTTAATTGTCTTGAGCCACGCAAAGGTCCCCAAAGATACAAAGTCTCACAGGCCTTTGCCTTCTGATGTGAGACTTATTCATACGTATGCACATCATATAGTATCTATCGTAGGTATTGCAAGAGGAATAAAGAAAATTAAAATTTTTACACATGTATAAAATGAGGAGGAAAAATTTTGAGCACAAATGAAATTCGATATTGCCTTTGTACAGCATTTTACAAATTATATGGATTATCATTTTTGATGACGTTAATCATCTTTATAAATTATCTATCATATTCATGACCGTGCTTCTATTGTTTCAGATTACTCTTTGTACTGTGGGTTATGGTAAGTTTACTTTAAAATTCTTAACATTTTATAATTTTTTCCTCGCTTGTTCTAGACTTTAAAAATGTAATTCAGAAATTTCGGGTAATTTTCCTGCCGTAGACATTTTCAATTTAATTAATATTTAATACCTCAAAATTTTTTCTAGATTTTTTTAAACGTTCTAATGGTTTCAAAAAAATCCGGGCTACTAAAAATGTATTTTGGATATGTTTCTGCAGGTGATATTGCCCCTACAACCTGGATGGGCAAACTAATAGCATCATTTTGTGCGCTCATGGGAATTAGTTTCTTCGCCCTCCCCGCGGTAAGATGATTCACAATTTACAAACTATATTCTGTGTACTATCTATATAACCCTCTATTTATTTGGTTGAGAAAATTTTCATTTAAAAGTACGATTAGTACTTTTTACGTTTTTTGAAAAATAGGGAAAATAGGAAACATAATAAATACGCTGCGCTATTGTCACTGTAAGCTGTATTTTATACAACTTATTGTTCGCCATTCCCAAAAACGAGCAAGAAATAGCAGTCACGTTCACCATTCACATTGTGATGATAAACAGAAGCAAGGAAATAAAATCAGAGCCAAATCCCACGCAAGAATTAGGAGTGAGCTAGAGTAAACTTACAAATTACACGTGAACGTGTTCGTACATCATACCGGTCTGAATTGGGTTCCCTCGTTAGCCCCGAAATTTTGATGTTGATTTGGCTATAATAGTAATCAGACACGTGTTTAAAGGCTGAACAAACAAGGTAATTTTGACTGACAAGGCATGGCATACCACTGGAGAGCCGAGGGAATCAAAATTGAGGGGTAGTGATGATTGAAGGCAAATGTTGCCCTGTTGTGTTTATCCCGACTTGCGAGATGAAGGTGATGTCGTAGATTTTCGATTGACCTCTTTTATCTTCTTCATCAGCCTTCCAAAATCAAGTCTAATGTCGTTACGCAATAATTTCCAACGATATTTATCGTTGGAAATTAAACAGGATGATTTTACGTACTGTACGTATATCTATGTAAATGGTACAGCATGCAGCAAAATGACACAGAGCATGCAGCGTCATGTTTACATTTCATGAACAGTGCAAATATACAGAAAATGTCATTGCAACACGCATTCCATAAGCTATGGGTTAAAATGTCCTTTTCATCATTTTTCAGCGTGAACCGGACTTTCATCTCATATCATATCCTGCAAATTCTAGGATAGTTTTAATGAGTCGACACTTTTGACGAATTTTTAACCTTTCAAAACTAAAAACAACTAAAACAAAATCAAAATTTTGTATTGCACAATAAAATTACAGCAGAATCACACTATATTCAATAGTTCTACTTTTATGAAGTAGTAATAGCTCAAAAACAATAAAGGGGCACAAGTAAAAACAAGTTTATGCGTAAGTATTTATGTGTATATCTATATTACCAAATAGTGCTGGTTATTGTCCATTTAAATGGAACAACAAGACAGCGAGTAGGGGCATTGAGATTTGTCTAAACTTGTGAAAGCCATCCAATTCACACAGCACAAGAGAACTAGAGGCGAATTCTTACATGGCCAATTCACCATTCTATTCCTTTTGTCTTGATTGAACATTGAATGCGTGTGTACATATATGTTTGTGTACATAAGGATGGATTTTATCTATAGGTCTTGATTGCATGTTTTGCGTCTTAATGGTGCAATCAAAGCAGAGATAATGACGGGGAATTTCCACTTTCCACATTCAACTTCTCTAGCTCTCCTGGAGAAAAGTATGGCAAACCAAGAAAACTAACTGCCCGCTCAACTCCAACCACCTGAATAAATGTTGGCGGACTAATGCACAGGATATGTACGCACGTGTACTCAAGTTTGAAACCAAAGCAACACCCACGAAAGCACCAAAAACTACAGCCTACATTATGTGTGTATGTACTGTGTACATTATTTTACTCACTCACTTTCCCCTGTATGTCCTCCCTAACTTCCTGTGTGTAAAACAAACATACACAGGCACAAATGTGTACAGTATGTGTATGTGCAAACATAAAAAATGTGGGTAATAATCTCGTCACCTCATTCTTTCTTTACTTTTTTCTTTCTTTGGACACATACATATGTACATACAAACATATGTGCAATAACTGTTATTACTGACCAATCCTTTGTTTCCTCACTTTTGTAAGTGTAAATCCAAACGCTCTCAATCTCTACGAGACAATAAATATCATGTTAAAGCTCAGCACAGGAACTTGTATAGAACAACATTACACAACATTTTGGTATCAACTAATTGCATCAACTGCCGATAAGCCCACGTGTTACACTTTCAAATGGTCTCGAAAATGAACTCCTTTTGGACGTAACGTGAAAGAGAAAGCCCCGAGCTGAAAGGCGGAGGAGGAGAGAAATTTGCGGTCTAAAAACAACTTTATTGTTTTATACTTGTACACAAATCTTGACAAAAGAAATCCCATTTTCCCTTTCATTCCTTCTTTCATATGGAGTGGGCTCACGTATGTATGCATATATAATGTAATTAAATTTATAGCGCTCTGCCTTTCTTCAATATTTACCATGTTCAATGTTCAGTACAAAGCAATCCATCCAAAATTTTCAATTTGCTTCCGAGTTTGTACCACAATGACACATTTCCACATTCTCAGTATCTCGAAATAATGTTCACTTTATGTACCACAAAAAAGGTTTATGATGCACGAGGCTCCACCTGAAATTCGGGTACACATTTCAAAAGGAGTTCCTTTAATTTCGTATCTTGTGCCAAAGTGTTCTGTTCAAAAGATAACTGACAATGGAAATGACAGTTGTGATGATGCTGGTGCTGATCATATCAGTTGTACATTGGAATGCTTTGGAGCTCATTCATTCATTCGATACGTACAATGCGCATTTATGCATTTACTATTATCTCAACTTTTGACGTTTTCTAATTAAAAACCCTAATTCACAAACACCACATCATAATCAATCCAACTCGTCGCTTCTAGTGAATACCAGCTGCACTAAATCATACGAAACAATAATTGAAAAACGCAAACTAAAAGAGGGACAGTCCCAAAAGACGGGGGTCTATGCAGTCCTCCCAAAAGTAATAGGTACATATAATACAGTTACCTCAAGTTATTATGACATTGATGCTGGTTCTTACGCATACACTTCAAGATAGGGAATCTTGTAATACATTTTCTTTGTTACGAAAAAATTAAATTACTAAAAGTAAATTTAGTAAATTTAATTAGTAAATTTAAAAAGTAAACTCAAAATATAGGGGTGAACGTTAAATTATTTTTTAGCTTAAAGTATTTCCTAAATTTTTTCAAGCTTCTCTGTGCTATGAAAATGTCAACGAATTCACTTCAAGGTTGTTTTACTCCATTCTATTCTTCCTGGATTCCTTCCTTTTTTTACATCAAGATGGCATTTCGTCAATGTCACTGGGTGTTTTTGATTGAGACCTTGATAAGAAGACATTTGACGATGAAGAGATGTTTTAAATCAAAACTATAATGTAAAATTCCCAGATCAAAAATTGGACCAGCATGACGATTTTGACTTCATAGTTAGAAATGATTTTTTTTGTAAAACACAGTAAAAAAAATATTCATCAGAAACATAATCAATGAAGCGATTTCCCGAGAAATTCGTATTTACGTTTGTATGCTTGGATAAACTTAAAATGATTTAAAAAATGGCTGGAAAAATGTACCCGCACTTCATGAAAGCTGTACCTATGACCTATGATAGAGTAGAGTAAAAAACCGTTAAGAGAGAGAGAGAGAGAGAGCATAATTTATGACGAGAAAATAAGATGATGGCCATTGTTTCCCTATTCAGAAAAATATAAAAAAGGCAAAATTTTCACTCTGTTGGCCGTCTTAAAATCTGAAGCGGTTGCATTACAGACTCAATATAAGCAAATTGTACATTGTACAGCCAACTACTGATACATTTCGTACATTCGACTCGGTATATAGCTATTATTAGAGTGGTATCTCACTTATATTTTTTGTGGACTACATTTTTATATGCTTTAGAATCTGGAACTAATTTCAATTTACTTCATTCAAGCCGAAACAATTGTAGCATGAGCTTTCTACTTTAGGCACAATGGATGCATAATATTTATATGCAATGTGTATGGAATGATTTTCCCCACTGATTTTTTTTCTTTGTCGTTCTGCAAAGCTAGAAATCAGATGGTAAATAGTCCATGAAAAAATTGTAGAATTCCGATTTACGCAGCTCCAATATGTATATTACGTACATTATGCACAGGGAATGAAGATAAATAATGTAGAATAAAAGGGGGAATAGGAGGAAGGAAATAAGTGAAACTAACAAGCCGCCACGTCAATGTGTCTTCCTCGTTTTTCTTCCATCTAATCGTCGGTCTAAGCAGATGGAATGATGGCAATGAACTACCTAATGTTGAGAAGAGGGAAGAATCTCTGTATGCTGTATGCATGTATATCTATTTATTTCGTGTATCCCATTTCACTGCATACATAATGAAAGAGCTTGAAATTTCATCCTTGATCTATCGGACCCATCGCCATTATATAGTGTAAAGTCGAAGGCCCTCGTTGATTATACACATTACAAATTACATAGAAAAAAGAAAAGAAAATGGATAATCCGACTGTCAGAAAATAGTGGAATCTTTTTGGGATTTTGATCATTCTAGAAATCTCTGCCTGGTCCGCGTCATTCGAAACAATAAATAAAATGGACAGAAAGACAAAAAATATAAACAAACGGGTCTTTGATCCTGAGAGTCAAGATGATGAAGCTCCAATTTTAGTTCTATCGTTCATCTGCACAGCAATATTTCTGTGATAATTATTGTTATTATTACAGAAATAATTTTCAAATGTTGCCAACTTGATGCAACTTGCTTTATTTTTTTAACAAAAGTTTTTTTAAAAAGTGTCTAGAGCCTTGATCTTTACACGATACACGATACACACGAATGTCTGTAAAAATCAAGGCGTTCATTTTTTATTTGACAAAAAACAAAACAGTAAGATTTTATTTTATACATATTTTATGCAGAATGAGAAAGTAGCGGACTGAAACGGAGTGAATAAACATAAATGATTTAAAATTTGAATGAGTCAACGGCATTCAAACTAGGCCAAAAGGAAAATTGTCTTGAGACTCTCGGCTTTCCGAAATGAGGGGACAGATATAGGAACAAGACAATGGATAATATGTATAGTGTATACATACATTTATATACGTAGAAATGATACAGAAAGAAAATACGTGGTTTGGACTTTGACTATATGTATACGGCCGTATCATGTAGCTCTGGAGCCATGAGAGCTGTTTGAGAATATAATGGAGAAGACTCTCGGAGGATCAGAATGAGATGAGACAGCTCAACGCGTTCTCTCTCGCCTTAATTTTATCCCCTACCCGGTTTTCCCAGAGAGCGAGAACACGAGTGAGAACCCAAAGATGAAGAGAATGAAAGCGAACGATGAAAGCAAAGGCAAAAGTAAAAGTGAGAGTGAATGTGAATGTGAATGCAAACGTGAACGTGAAAGGGAGAAGATTGAGGCTGAGCGGGTTGTAGATGTGGAAATAATAACAATAACATAACTCCATGCGGCTGATAAGTATCCGCAATTCGCTCTAATTTATTCAACCTCCTGTTAGCTCTCTATCCTCCCGTTCCATATACAATGTACATGGAAAGGGTATGTATATTATACATACCTTTACAAGTAGCAAGTGAATATGCCAAGAAATGTTATGTTTGGGGATTTTGCTACAATATCATATAGTAATATCAAATTATTATATGGACGAAGGAAAAGTGAGAAGTTAAAAGTTCCCCTTTCTTTCTTGTCACTTGCCTTCTACTTTTGGAATTGGGATGGAGGAGAAAGGGTGGCGAGTGAGCTGAATGACTTCTCTCGCTCTCCCGCACCTTTTCGTTCCGCTTTTGGATTTTCACGTCTTCACTTTCATCACCTTTTCTCATTGAATTGTCCCTTTACTTTGTGATATGTATGTATATTGTATATGCATTGTGCATATGATATGATACTGAATCTTGGTTTGTTTTACAGGGGATTTTGGGTTCAGGCTTTGCCCTCAAAGTTCAGCAGCAACAACGACAGAAGCACATGATCAGGAGGAGACAGCCGGCTGCTACGCTCATCCAGTGCTTGTGGCGCTGCTACGCTGCCGATGAAAACTCTTGCTCGGTTGCCACTTGGAAAATACACTACACTCCTTTGCCTTCACCACCTGTGTAAGTCATTTCTCTCTGCCACTTTCTCCATTTTACTTTTTGTTTTCTGTTATCCTTTTGCTTTACGCCATGTGTACAGTATGCATCTCATGTGACAACATCCCTTTTTCCCTTTCCCTGCTCTTTCAATATATACTGTGTATCCAAATGATAAAGTAGTATTTAACACGACAAGCGAAACAGAAAGCATCAGAGATTCCAAGCAAATTTGAACTAGAAACTGCTATAATGGTTCGACAAATATGTATTTCGTTAAAAAACCTTTAAAAAAACTTCAGTTTCATTAACTTTGATGCGTTTTTCGACCAGGTACACAGCAAACCCTCGTGATGAAACTTCTAAAGCTTTTTCTAAGGGAACTCTCTGATTCAAAATCAAAATACTGTGAAAAATATTGTAGAGCTATTTTAAAAGAGAGAAATATGTGTTTTAAATAAATATTTATAAAAAACTTCCTGTCATCTTCATATTATGCGTTGGTGAAAAGTTTAATTTAAAATTTTCTTACCGTTTAATATTGCCCCAATCTTTTTATTCGTTGCACCTACTTCTCAAAATATGAGGGCAAAAATACATCTTGATCAAACTTTTCTGCTCACAAAAATTTAATTAAAAAAGACGATTCCATTTTTAAAAATGCAGCCGCTGCTTATTTTTCAATTTGTTCGGGAAAATAGTTTGTTGATAACGCAGCCATTTTTGACAAATTTTGGAATATAATTATAGCATACTAAAGAAGGTACGTTTCGAAACCCACTGAAATTTAGTACCTGCACCCAACTCAGAGTTCCCGTTTGATTTTATAACGTAAATTGCAAACGAGTTCGCAAATAAAAGAAAAAATAGAAAAAGAAAGTGAAAGAAATAATTCCATGTCTCTGCAGGCAGTTTTCCACAAAGGAAGAGGAGACAAAGAAGAGTTGTCAGCACAAAGACTTCAATCAAACATATGTAAATGCAAAAAACTGTTCTGCTCTTCTTGTTTTCTTTTGGATTTTCCGTACAGTTGTATTGTACCATGCTTATTTCTCATACATTGCTGTTATAGAAGAGGGTATGTTGTTTTGTTGACGTTCAACATAAGAATAGCTATCCAACGTTTCTCTGCCCCTTTTAAAAACGCTTCACGCATCAAGAGATTTTGTTAATACGCTCTAATCTTGAGCTGAAACTATAATGCAAAATATTTTATGACTATAAACTCTGCAGAAAACACGAGTCTTTCTTTTTTAAACTTCTCCCCTGGATCGTATCAAAATGCTGATTGAAAATGTGGGAATCAGAGAAAACTACGGGAAAAAGGCGATCAAATTAGTTGTATGTAATATGTATGTATGTAGGCGCAAAATTAAATATTAATTGCAAACAATGCTTTAAACTGTTATTTGCCACACGTGATGTTTGTGTAAGGTTTTAATGAATGCTTTAATTTAACGAAATAAGTTTGAGGATATGAGGAAATACAATTTTGAGTGCAACAAAATCAAAGTAACTAAATCGTCTAGCTTGCTTTTTCACTAATAAATTATTGATTAATATACAGTGTATCGCACAGCGCGTTAGTCGATTTCTCACATGGCGTGGACTGCAAATTGTTTGCAAAACTCATGAAATTAGCACACACTCGATATGGAGTACTTGAAAGGAACAAAGCATTTTATGACAGCACACTGATGAGTCGTTGTACTTTGACTTTGGAAAATATGACTAAGATAGAAATAATTTTACGAAAACACAGCACAAAATAAATTTAATTAATTTTGAGTTTATGCAACACGTTTTCAATGAAGCTAGCTGAGTATACACTATACACTATATATATATACATCTTACACCAACGCTTGTAACTACAAAATAGGTTGAATGTAGAATGCATTCAAAATAGCTATTGACATAATGCTCAATATGTATAAAGTAAGTAAGCATTTAATTTTCCCCCATAATTGCAGCAACTTTTTGCAACCTGTACGATTTTCTTTCGCCAACAAGAAGC
>JAQIVE010000386.1:0-39137 GCA_034698285.1 Sminthurinus bimaculatus | reverse complement strand
TGTTGAGTGTAGTCCGGAAAATCATAAAATGACCGTAAAACAAGGAACAAAAATGCTGCACAAAGACCAGCCAGTCACCATCCCCGCCATCAACATTATCATCGTCTTTTTTTCAACTACAACTATATATATGTATACCTACAAAACTTAACTGCCCCACGTACATTGTATATTGTATATGTATGTATATATGTGGACATGGTAATGGAAAGTTCAACATTCAAAGCGTACGTATTAAATATTTTATATTATGTACATTCATTATATTACCGCTACAAAACCTACAACGTCAATGTGCAAAAACAGAACACGAAAAAAATGAATGGAATCAATATCAGTTTATGCCCTTTCTCTTTTGGTTTCAAATTGCTCCATTTAAAAATCGATAGTTAAATCTTTCACAAGCCCAGCCTTGTATTTATATCTTACTTTGTGCCAATATTCAGCATTAAAACTCTATCATGATATTAGGCACAGACACAAGATACTAAGTACAGAGACTATAGGAGGCTAGGGAGTGTAATGGAATCAATGTGGATGGAAGTTGGAGATGGAAAGCAAAGAAAATGAGATGTCAGAAAAACAAAGGAAAAGAGTGGTTTAATAATAAATTTCCCGTGGAAAAAAATACAAGAGAAAGCAAAGGACAAAACAGAACAATACATACACAATACACGATACTATATGTACACAGTACACACGGCTCGCAGGATTGAGGCTTTGAATAGAGAAATTAACTCAAAGTACCCTCTCACTCACTTTTCATCCTAAAAAATGCGAAACTCTTAACCTAATCGACCTCCACTCAACGTACTTACAAACTACAAGCCGAGCCAAACGTATACAGTACAGATATACATGCATAATGTATGTTGTATACGTTTGGCTCGTCTGTACAGTACATGCGTTTAATGAAGAAATCTTGGATTCCTACTAATCCTTTCTCCATCCTCCATCCCCTGTGTGTATGTGTGAAAAGGGTATGCTGTACTTTTTTCTTTTTCTATGCATTTGTAAATATGTATGTATAGCCTGTAGTATATGCCTGCGAATCCGCTTGATGAAACACAAAGGAGAAAACACTAACGAGGAACATCGCTCATCGGATGAAATAAGACCCACAACTGCACGAAGGGAAGGGGACAATAATATGAATTTGTACATACATGCATACAACATAATACGTGGTGATGTATGTGTACAGTGCACAATGTACAATGTACATTCGCACAACTCATGCTTCATGTTGATGACTCGAATTTCCAGTTTCGAGTCCCGAATCCCGAATCTCGAGTAGACACACAATTTTCTCGCGAGTCCAAATAAATACGAATATGTATTTTGGTAAATTCGCTCGAGATTCACAATTCACAATGGCATCGCATTCGCATAGTATGGCATGGCATGGCATGGCATGACATGACATAGCATGCACGCATCGCATCTTGCTTCTTTCCCCCGTCTCCTTGTGTAATATCCATCTTCCCTCTTGGCTCACCGTCCCCATCCATGCAATATGTGATTGCGATAGGAGATCGAGTCGAGACAACATAGAGTACAGTACAGTACAGTACAGTACAGTACACCACAACAAAACAACACAATACATATACATAAATACTGAGTGAGATCGTGCCGGATTTTCTTCCAGTATACCCACACATATACACTATACACATACCTACAACGAGAAAAATCGTGGCTCTTCTTCGTTAATACAACGAAGTACATATGTATGCATACATACACATAATATAGTTGGTTGGCAGGTTCCCAGGAAAGAATTCCCATAAACATAGACAGAGAGAAAGGGGAGACTGGGACTAAGGACTAGGACTATTCATTCATTTGCTTTCCCCACTTTCTCCTGATAGCTTGAGTGTGAGCTCTACTACTTGGCTTAGCTTTGATCTTCGTCTGGGTACACACACATACACTATACACTATGTATGTATTATGTATACAAACATCCATGAAGACGAAAATAAAATGATGATGAGCAAGAGACTACCTCTAGTAAAAAAAATAGATGGGGAACATCCATCTATACTATAGCAAACCACGATTGTTTATACTTGGTTGGTTCATGTTGATAGTTGATATGTACTGATGTTGGTGTAGCAAGATGGGAGTTGAATCTATCTTTTCGACCTTTTTTCGATCATGTGTAATGTGTACCTATACCTATCTATAAGATACAATATCCTGTAGACGAAACTCACAAAGGAAGGAAAAGAATAACCAACCAGCTCACGGATCCAACCAATTCGAAACTCGAAACTCGAAAACCAGAACCAGGCAAGTAGACGTAAGTGTGCGGGAGAGGAAATTGAAGACAAAAACGAGGAACAAAAGAGCCAGAAAGAGAGAGAGAGAGAGAGTACGAAAAAAACTCTCATGAGTAATTAAAATTACATGGTACATTGACTCACTGTCAGCTTGCTGAATTAAAGACTGCGTAAGTAAGTAAGTACGCCGTACTTCGTACACCATACATACATATTATATGTACATATCCATTCGTCGTGTGTCGCATGTCGTGTGCCGTACGAGGAATGACTCTAGCATTTATTTTATCCACATCGTACCGCGTACAGCGTGACAGCGTCAAACACCAAAGTCAAAGGGAAAGGGAACAAGAAGAAGAAGCAGAAATAATAGAGGAAAAAACCGGGAATTAACGACCAACTACAGTGAAAACGAGAAAACGACGACGCTGTTAGCTGTTACACAAACGAACCGAGTAATACTTACTGTTAGTCAACCTGTATGTATGTATAACGTAACGATAGATATATGTACATACTACATACATACGTGGAATATGAACATAACACTTTTATTTTATGGCCGCGAATTTTTTTCCACATTTTCAGAATCCATCCCGTCAATCGAAAATCGAGTTTTCCACCCATTTTCTGATGTTTCACCTCTATTCACTATGACTATTATTATTATTTTTATTACGACTGTTCTGCTCTGTCTCCAATCATACCACGACAAACAATTACCCATGTCTATGTACAAATCACGTGGGGTTCTTCCTTTATCTATATTCTCCACCAAACAATTATGTACAATTATCCATCGATCCTTGATTTTTCCAATAAACTTTTAAGACAAAAATATTTAATATTTACTGATAAAGCCGTTCAAATTGCATTGAAAGCTAAAACATAAAAAACCCATTTAAAATAGAAAGCTAAAATCTACTTTGTATAATTGCATGGCTTTCCAAGAATCTGTTCATTCTACATAAACAAAATCATCATGAACTTGTTTTTCACAACGGGGCTTTGAGGGACAGGAAAAAGATGGAAATTAAAGTGGTTCCGCATTTTATCAGCTGACATACAGCTTCAAAAAACGTATACA
Organism: Sminthurinus bimaculatus; assembly: GCA_034698285.1. Lineage (NCBI taxonomy): Eukaryota > Metazoa > Arthropoda > Collembola > Symphypleona > Katiannidae > Sminthurinus > Sminthurinus bimaculatus. The sequence goes on along the minus strand of JAQIVE010000386.1, from coordinate 35,762 downwards.
TACATGTATGTATAATAATCATCATAAAAGCTCTTTTCATTTCCCATTTAAAACATAACATAAATGTATGCATGTGGAATAGACGTTTTGCCTTGAATTGGACTCTTTTATAAACTTGATGTTTGATATCGCATCACCCATCGCACTAGTTGCTTTTTCACTGTCTATTTTTCCCCTTGCCTTTCACTCTCCGACCATGGAAAATCTAGGATTTCAGTCACGGAAAACAAATTTCCTTTCTACTGTGTACTTTCCTTGATTCACACACAAAGGCCAATGCCAATATAACTACTGAATGAATACCACTACCAGTTTCAGTATTACTATAGAGCCAGTGTACCAATACCAATACCAGTACCAGTACCAGTGCCAGTGTAGCCCATCCCACACCATGCCATTCCCTTCGATTCGACGAAACTGCTCAAACATGCCCACAAACATACCATGCCATACCATACCATAGAGCAAAGAGAAGAGAGATAGTCGAACAGTCGCCCTCGAAAGGTCTAACTCCAACATGGAATCGAAATCGAATCCATCCAAGGAATAAAGTAGTAACATCATGGCATGGAACAGTAACCATCTTGCTCTATGCTATAGCATCCATCTATCTATCTATCTAGAATAGAAGTACATAGTACACATACTACATACACATAGGAATAGGCCAAGTCGTAACTTTTCTCCCGTCTCTGAAAATGTCTAACACTTAGAACTTTGGCTGGTGCAAGTCTGAAACCAGGCATAAAATTTATTCCTTCATCCCCGCTCGAAAACCCCAGCAGATTCGAATTCGAGCAAGTCCAAACAACAAATAGCATAATGTATGTGATGTAATGTAATATGTAATGCAAGTCCTCATGCTGATGCTGGGGCTGATGCCGATGCCGAATGCGATTCTGATGCCAAGCTGGAAAAAAATAAAAGAAGGATGGCATGACAAAGGAAGAAAAAGAAAAATCACAGATTCTCCCATTCTCTTCCTCTTACTCACGATCAGTGATCAGCATCTTTCTCTTGTGGACTCTGACTTGGACTTGGATTCGGGTTCGTATTCTATAAGTATAGAGTATAGAGCATTACAAGAGAGAAGAGAGTGAGTGATTCACGCGAGCAGTCCAATCGCCGATTCTCAATTCAATTCAATCCAATCCCAGTCAGCACTCAACACTCAACCCATTGAACTCATAATCAAAAATCAATCTCCATTTACTCTCCTCTTTTTTCACAGACAGACAAACACACACAAGCCGACATCAGGCACGGACACGAATACGAACACAGACACAGACACCGACACAGACACCGACACTCGACATTTCATTCGACATTCGCCCAAAAGTACAATCCATATCCTATACAATCTACATGTAGAAAAAGGGAGCTTTTTCTATTATTTACAAAATACAATGGACCGTCTTCATCCTGACTTTTGGTTGTTTGTATGTATGTTTGTCCATTATCCATATGGGACGCGCTTTTTCGCCGTTCTTTTTCTTTCCCTCCCCGCCCCTCAAAAAATTTGAAGCTCAAGAGACACTGACACTGCCGCATCAAAAGAACAAAACCCACGACGACGACGACGACGACGACAGAGAGCAAAGAAGAATAAACTTGGTTTATCTCCTCCATTTGCCATTTGCACACCTATTGGCCATTTGCAGGCTATTATGTATCCGTAGTATTGTCGTCCGAGGACAAAGATATTGTCCATTTACGTCGGGTCTCAATGTCTACATTCTCTGTATCTCTATACGTAACATACGTATAACATATACATGTTTTTACGTGGAAGTCCTGTAATCTGTCCTGTCTAATTTCTCCCTTTAGTACCCTGTGTCAATAGTCAATGGCCATTTACCATTTGCTTTTGCTTTTACGCTCGCCGTCCTATATTTGTGTTTGTTTTTGTTTTACGGCCCAACACATGAGGAAACACAGGCGGAGTGAATGAAAAGAGAGAGAAAACGCGCCATCGTTATACTGTACAGTACATGTCTATGTTGTACGATGTACATATTTACTCCATTTTACTCCATTCATTACTTATTTACAGTTATTTACTGTATATACACTATCTTTACCTATATTGATATTCGTAGCTAAACTTTTAGGAGAATGCCATAGAAAAAAGGTCGAGAACGTTAATTTAATTATTAATTACACCCATCTTAGACAACAAGAAACGAGAAACACTATACAGACTTGTAAATAATTGGACCACTTTTTTCTAGCCTTAACCACCTTGTGCTTTCCTTACCGATCAACGTAAGTATGTATTTATGTATACTGAACTCAGGGAAAAACTAATAGAAAAATGAGCCAGGTGTAAATTACAAGGCAGAACCTTTTGTACAAAAGTTACTTTAATCAGACCCAGAGCCTTGCTAACCATAATCCTGTCAAATTTTGTGAATTGCATTTACTATGATCATGCATGATAATGATTATCATGGACACGAGACGTATTTTAAAAATTAGATTAATAAGTAATAATCAAAAAGTTCAAAGAGCCGAGAACTTTTTTCGACAGTTAAATCATGTTTTTCTTTAATAAACTTCAAACTCGGGATTACTGACAATAGCTACTCTAGATACTTCCAAAATGAATGCTTGGAAAACGCGATAAAAAGAATATCTAGGAAAGAATTGTGTCATATGAATCAGAAATATCAGAAATATCCGACAGATTGAAGGAAAAGTTCAGCAACATGTCTAATCTTCGAAATAAAAACGTGAATAAAATTTAAAGCGCAACTTTCTTCCGTTTGTAATATGATACTACGAATTTTTCAACCCAGGGTAGATTGAAACATTGAACAATACATAATATATATGTATACGACTGTACGGCGGTTCCCGGTTCCCTTTTTGCATGCACGTATCTATGTGTCTACAAAGAAAAAAGGGGTAACAAAGCAAAGGCGGCTATTTTTCTAAAAAGATTTCGGCTAGCTAAAAGTAAAGTTGTTCCTTTTCATGTGTTGCTTTTTCTTCCCTGTTTTTTTTCAAGCCGGGTCAACAACATAGATAATCCAAAAAAATACACATTTTCACTTTCCCATGCCCCTTTTTTTTACAAAAGGCATTGGATGCTCATGCCAATTCCAAGCCCGAGTCCGAGTCCTACAACCTACATATACATAGCCTTTGTACTTTGTACCCGTGCCTGAAGAGCCGGAAGATTCCACAAGAAACGTATAGATGAAGATTTCCCTATCTCATTCCTGTATTCATATACTTGTACTCATACGAGTACTCACGCAAGTATGATGTTGATGCTCCTGTGAAAAGGACTTTACTTTAAACTGGATACAATGTACAGACAGATATCACATATATACGTATATACATATCTACTCGACACTCGACTAGCCAACATCAGCGGAAGAGTTAGAGAAAGAGAGAAAGCAAAAGCTCATTTCATTTATCCTCCACTATGAAAATTTCCATTTGAATTCAAAATTCAATTTTATCCAAGTAACCAACTTTGTCCATGCAAAAAATGCTCGCCTTTTCATTCCCATGCACATACATAATACATAGTACACACACACACACACAGATAAAGCGACAAACACGGACCGAGTCCTGAATCCAAAATCTCGAGTCTTAAGAAAGCTGCGTATAAATACATAACCGTACGTACATTTTAAATAAAATAAGAAACTAAGCCGAGCCAGAGTTTGTATGTAGTCTATCGTCTATCGTCTCTCTTTGTATTTGCACTGTACACAGTATTGCATACACTATTATTATGAAATAGAGTCGCTTTCTCAACATGTCTGTTCATAGTTCCAGTCTATGTACAGATGCAGATAATATTCACTAGAACTTTGTACATGTATTTTTATATATACACATACTTTGGGAACTTCATCCATGATGATATATGATGACCTCCCTTTGCTCTGCCTTGCGTTGGCCATGACTTGGGCTTTGGCTTGGGTTCAGACTCTTTTCTCCCTCTTTTTATCCAGTGCCAGCAAATCGTTCCAGCGATCCAGCATTAGTAGTACAAGTCCATCGTCCATCGCTCAGTCACTCTCTTTCTCTCTCTATTTCTTTCTTTCTTCCTTTCTCTCTATCCTCTATCCCTTTCTTCTTGGTTGGGCTCCCAGTGATGAAAGTCAGAGGATGCCCGAGGAGGCAGAAACCGAAATTTGAAGAGAAGATTGAGGATAAATGCAGCAAAAAGCAAAAGTCTTGTGTAAAAGTTCAAAAGCCACTCGCTCATCTTTTCTTCATTTTATTATTACATCTCCACCCCCCATTTTGAAAAAAATGTGTACAAAAGTAACTGTATTCAGGAGTTTGGACAGGAAACGGAATGATGATCTGACAATGAATGTGAATCATTACTGACTGAATGAAAACTGAAGATCTGGATAAAAGTTAAACTGTATAGAACTGTTTTTAACTAGGCACCGGAACAAGATGACGACAATCTGGAATAGATTTTGATGTGAAGCTTCTGTAATCTGTAAAAAGGAGAATCAGGACTAGAGCTGGATGCCTCTGAAATATTTTCCGTTCATTCCTCCACTCCAGCCGTATATGCCGTGTTTAATATTAAAGGTGCATACATGGTATAGTGGGCTTCTAGTTAGGAGAAACCCCCGAAAAGGAACCCATTTTCTTATTATTATACGACCCTACTGAATTGATTCCCGAGTATAAAAGGAAAACTGGACAAGCGTACTTAGATCGTACATCGTACACTGTAGACTGTAGACTGTGGACGGTATGTATAAGTAAAAGGCATAAGCCAAACCAAACCAAGCAAGGCCAAAACCACTGACGGACGAGTCGGCGAGGTCAAAGTTAGAATAAAACTAGCTGATCCGAAACCGAAACCGAATCCAAAATACATATTCAAGTCCAGCTGAACTGGGCAGCACAACAAACTGTACATACTGGCGATTGTACAAATATATCAGAAAAGCTGCCCTCCGGCCCATCTTTCACTCTCCGTGTGTTATTACAGGGTTATTCCCTTTCCCTTTCTGTTTTAATGTATGTATGGATGGATCACAGATCAGGGATCAAAAAACGAAAATGTCCAGAGTCATCTCTTTTTGCGAAATTGCAAAAAGGCAAAAGGCAAAAGTGGACAAACAGCCTGAAGCTCCTTCACGGCTCTTTGTACTTTTATTAAAAAAGAGTTGAGTGGAAAACGGAGCTATCTGGATGTAATATGTAATATCTACCGTAACTGTACTTCTACTTACTGCCCACGGTACAATGATCCTAGTAATTAAATCTAATACCGGTTCACGTGTGTGTGATAGATATATACTATATACGATAACTGAAGCAGCTAACGTTAAATAAATTAATAGCACACCACTAACTCCAAAAATACCATACCATACCATCACCGCCACCATCGTACTAACTATCTCCTGTCTATCTATCTAGAGCCAGGAGCAAAGTATTTTCTACTTTCTAATGTATGTACCTAATGGCATATATGAAAAAAGTTTTCTCGTACAACAAAAAAGTGGTGGTCGTCCTCATGGCTCTGTCAGAATCAGATAACTTCCATGGAATGAAGCTCCACGTACATATGTGATACCCCTACCATTTACACATATGCATACTGATATGCACATGGACATTGAAAGTATGGAGCCTTGCGCACTCAGTCTCAGTCAATTCCTTTCCCTGTGGAATACCCAGGACACAAATAAACCGGCGAGGAGGGTAAGAATAGGAAGAAAACTTTTCTTGTTAATTATACACATAATTTACTTGTAATGAAGGAAATAGATGCCGACACCTAAGTGTACAAAGAAAAATTTCACGTAATGTACTTTGAGGGTAATAGGTAGATAGTAGATATTAAATAATATCATGTAATGAACGAGGAGCGCAAGTTGATGTTAATTTGGAAATAACGATTTTATCATTAGGACTGTCCTCTTTGTTAATAATTATGGGAGGGGAAATACTATTTTTTACTAAATTTTTTTCGTACAATGCAATACGTACAGAAATGTCCAGGAAATTCCCCAAAAAGAGAATGCAGTGAACTGGACCATCTTTGAACTATTTCAAATGCTTATCTATAAAATATACCTAAAAGAGCACGTTTTTTGATACGTTTTTTATGAATGCATGGATTATGAACTGGAAAAAACTGGATGGAATCAGCACGACAGGATGACAAGAAACGTTTTTTTTTCGCGTTTTGATGCAAAGTGGTATTGATTATTTAATGGCGAAAAAAGGTTCTTACCCGCTTCTCCTCTTCCTCAGCCTCTGCAAAGAGCAATCGAATGTTAGCCTCAGACTGGCCGACGTACTTGTCCAGAATCTCGGGTCCATTGACAATCTTGGGCTCTCTCGACTGACCGAGGGAATATTTAAAAAGAATCATTTTTATTAATATTAAGATGCTTCAACTTTGTACATATTCGAGGGGAAACATTGTAAGGTTTGAAATATTTGTGTGCGTATACTGTACATTGTACATACAATGTACAAAGCAAAAGTACACAAAAATTGATTTTTCCCTCTGCCATTTCCGATCAATGCAGAAGGGGAAAAGGTGAAAAAAAAGAAAAAGTAGTTCTCACATTCAACATTTTTCCAATTTGTCTCGCCATGAGTGTTTTGCCCGTTCCCGGTGGCCCATACAACAGGATCCCTTTGACGTGCTTACATCCCAACTGTTCGACGACTTCCGGTGGGAAAACTCGAGAGGCGAATGCTCGCCTGAAAATGGCATTGAACTCCTTGTCCAGTCCACCAATTCCCATCTTTTGAAAGTCCCACCTGCAATATCCCACCAGACATTAAGTATTTTTTATTTTTACACTGAACTTATTTTTTTATACTTAATCGAAAACATGAAAGCAAAAAAAGTAAAAAAAATGAATGAAATTACTACGACTTACGTGGGATTGATAACAGATTGCCTCTGAATTTTTCCTTGACTCTTCCCCGTCAACTTGACTGCAGAGCCTTCTCCCTTCTCAAAAACGATCTTGGTGTCGGGGAGAAGCATCCCCAAATCGGCCTTGGAAATCCGCACTTCCCCATTGACCTTGAGTGGGTTCATGTCCGCAACCTCCAAGTCCTTGACCGTGAGCGCGAGGAGCTTCTTGTCCTGGAAGTTGAACGCCAAGGGCATGCCATTGTGGAAAGCCTGAAGAGCAAACTGACTGGCAAACTCCATCGCCATCTGATCCGTGTCATAGGGCTCCGTCGTTGACTGTTTCTTCTGGAGAAAGTCCACCTCCAAAACAATACTTGAGCAGCACTGGGTGGACCGGTCGAATTCGTAAGGGAAGACGTCCATCTCCTGACCGATCGAGGCCGTGGCAAACTTTCGCTGAGTCAAACTCAATCCAATTGACCCACTCTTGACCTCCGTACTCTGCTTGATCGTGAAGACGAACCATCGGTCCTGCACTCCTGCGGGGTTCAATCGGATGTGTTGACGATGTCGGTCACTTGACCCCGGAAAGTCCGCGGGGTGTACCACCGCACAATTTGTCAGTGATAGGGAGTCCGAAGGACATCTCACCACTTGGAGCCGCTGTAAAAAAATATTTAAAAATACATTTTATTGCACCTCGTTTAATAAATATTAACTGAAAAACTTTTTTACACATTTCCCTTTTAACTTTTCAGTTTTTGGTGCAATTTTTTCATATTTTTCAGTTTTTTTAAATTTTCAAAATTTATATTCTAGATTTTTTTTCCTACAAATAGAAATCGCAGAAAGGATGCTGAAATTTAAAGTGTACACAGTACACACTAGCACAACTGTAAAACTCAATATTATTACATTATAGATTCCTCGATATTTCTAGTACACACACACACATACTAAAGAAAAGGGGAAAGGAAAAAAAATCCATTATTTGACAACCGTCCACATTTTTTATTTACCTATGGCATTCGTAATGAATACAAATTATCTTTCCCATTTTCCAAAAGAAGGGAAGCACGGTGGAAAAATACAGAATACACACACCACACATATAAAGTCTTTTATTTTTTTTTCAACCATTTTTCTTCACTACACTCACGCAGTCACAGACAGGAAAAAGAAGATCTACTGTGCCGTTGGTTTTCCCTTCACTTTATATATGATATCTAAGATATGTACAATGTATAGTACAACATTGCAGTTGAGCTTGAGTTGCCTAGCAGCAGTTAACCTTAAAGCCTGCCGCGGATGCGGATGTGGATGCCAATACCAGGAATTACGATAGTCATCTTTCAAGATATTCCTTTGCCACTTGAATTTTTTTATCCTTTCTCTATATTCTCCATTCTCTATACGTCTACCATTTTTCTGTCCTGCCTTTCTTTCCTACGATCTACTGTCCAAGGAGGAATAATAACTCTGTTGGATTTTACAATCAGTCCTTTTCCTCTCCGTCTTCGTCATCTTCCCTTCTGTCGAACCTGTCTTCAACATTACATTATGAATGACTCAGTGACTCTATAACATTTCGTACATGTACCGACCATATATTGTACATACGATAATATAGATACACGTGTGAAAAAATAGAGAGCAACTCATGGCTCAAAACTCTCAAGATTCTAGGAGCAAGCTGAAACTGCAAGTGGTTCTACGACTTTTTTCTATGTCATAGTATAGTACTGAAATGTATGTGTATTTGGTTTGACTTTTGCCATTTTCCTCCCATTTCTTCGACTTTGACTTGCAGTTGAATGTGAACGTGAACGTGAACGATGTCAAAAAAGTCTGAAGGGAAAATGAGAGAATGAGCTGAAATAAAATTTCCAGGTTCCAGATTCCGATTCCAGTCGATGACAAGAATTTCCTGAATTCACATGTACATATATACATAATACACGCACATACACATAGTTCATAGCCCATAGTCCGTACAATGTTCCAGTCTAGACAAAACAGTGTAAAAAAATTTCATTTTCATCATCGCGAACCCAAAACCCACGATAAAAAACAAGGAGCGAGAGAACAGTCTGAACAGGATTTTGACTTCCAAATATGCATGTATTAAATACAAAAATACCTCAGACTCGGAATCCGTAATGAAATGAAAAAAACACGAGTCAACTTAAACTTTGCTGCTCACCAAGTTGGAATCCGTTCAGGTGCTGTTAATTTTATCCGTACACTTTTAATTTCTTTATCTATGTATGTATTCTTGGTAAACTCTAAAACGTACTAGCTCAGCCATAGCATAGCAAAAAAGTTTTCCAAAATCGTTCAACGACAAATCCACAATAAATGCGAACATGCGTTTACTCACGTTTAGTCCTGTAATTTAGAAACTGAATCACACAATTTAGAAATAGAATCAAGTGGTAAACGACGTGTATTTATGTACTCTTTTCTTTTCATGCTCTATAAACTATACAATCTGTAAATGCAGCATACATTCAGCAAAGAATTCAAACTGTACAAAATTCCAGGCAATAAAAAGCCTAAAAAGTAGAGTTTCGGCATCCGACATTCAGTATGTTTTCGAATTTCTGTGCGAAACTACATAACTGTATGTAGTATGTATGTATGTACATTGTACATATTCCCATGGTAGAAGGTAAAGGGGAGAGAAAAAAGAAAAAAGTCTGTTGAATATACAATGCGACAATCTGATGCGTCACGTCACGTTCCTCCCGAAATTCCACAAATGAAAGAAGGCACAAACGGAAGAGAAAGTAAATGAGAGAACGACGGATAGCTACTCGTGGCTCAAATGCTCGAAGCATCCGACATTTTCTTAAGGCAGCCGTCCGGCTATTTACTTTCACCATCTCACCACATATTACCGTACACCGCAACACAGGACGATCAAACCCGTCTCAAAAAGGCCAAAGTGAAATTCTAAACCAACGACAACGTCAATAATCTCCAACCATCAAACCTACATCCATGTACATAATACGTAATATGTCCAAAAATTCCAGTTTTAGGTTTGATAGCTAAAGTTACAGATAAAAGATATATTCATAGCTGAAACCTCTTCATCATTTTATTCTAAAGTTATTTACATTTTGAATAATAATAAAATTCATAAAACATATGGAAAAAATCATCTTATTCCTCATATCATCATTTTTATAATACACGAAAAATCATGGATTGTAGAAAATGCTTCAGAATACAGAAAATACGAATTCACGCTCCACGGTTTCTAGCGTATCAAAACTTGAGAAAAGTATTGTAACTCTATATTATTATATCATATATGTACAATTACAAAACTTGTTTTTTCATCAAGTAATTCCGCCGCTAATTCAACAGCATTTATATATTATACGTATCATATTATGTAAAGAATGTCTACATAATGTATGTATCATGTATCATGTATAATATATTATGGTCTCAAGAGGAAAAAAACAAAAGAACAGAGTAATTCCTCGGGCGTTGGAAACTCTCAACGACAGAAGCAAAGAGCTCTCTCTCTGAAATACCCATTTGTGAACTAAAGAGGAAAAGGAAACTTTTAAACCGATACACACAAAGTATAATATTGTGAACAATGTTTTGAAAGCCCGTCTTTCCTCTCTTTTTCAAATATGTACAATGTGTGTGTTCAGCGTACAGTGTACACTGTACATTGCACATCCTCCCGTCAAAAAGTGGAGACAGAAAAATGGAAGGGACGTGAAATAAACTCCAAGGCAGATCCTAGACCCACATTTCAGAAAACAGGAAGAGACGGTAAAGATGAAGAGAACGGAGGAGGCTAAAAAAATGGGAAAGATTCCCAAGAAAATAGACAGTGGCAGTTGGCAGTGTGGGCAAGGAAAGGAACTAGACCTGGATCTTATTCTTATTCTTCTTCTTCTCCTCTGTCCTCTTGTTGGCTGGTCGGGAGAGAAGGTTTGCAATAAATTGATTTTTCCTTTGATCCTTCCATTGTCTACTCTCACTCTTCTATTCTCCACTTCTTTCTCTCTCTCTCTCTCTCTCTCTCCCGTTCCTTCTCTTTCTTGTACAGACATATCACCAGTCGCCAGATCCCAGAATATAGTTCTTCCCTATACTTTCTGCCCCCTTATAGATATATATGTGTCTTTGTAAAAATTCAACATTCTCTCTCTCTCTCTCGATTCAGGATTTCTAGAATAACTTCACTAGCAGCACTTTCTCTCGCCTTAACTTTAGCTTCAGCTTTAGCCAGCTTTCACCCAACTCTAGCTAACACTTTGATACTGGATCTACTCACAATTTCAGCTTTTCCAGTATGTCTCTATTGTATAGATAGATAGATACATAGAATATATTATACAGGGACACACTTTTCACTACTTACAGCAGGATATACTCTCTACATGTTCACAGTTTCCCCCTGTCTTTTCATTTTGATCTTGGCCTTAGTTTTAGCTGGAGTATTGGCTTTGGCTTTGGCCTTAGTCTTCGACTTATTCCTGTGTATGTATGTATGTATGTATGTATTCCATTCCTGGACGAAATTTACTTGCATAGCCAGTCAAGTATTTTCCGGATAAAGCGTCAAAAAGCTTTCCAGGGGGATAGGCAGATTGCGATGAAACGGGAGTGGAGAGCAGAGAGGAGCATTGAGAAGATTGAGAAATAAAGAAAGAACAAAGACATGCGGAAGGAAGCAAGAGAGAGATGAACTTCGAATTGCATAAAAAATAAACTGCTCACTCTATGCCATCAAATCAACTATTCTCCGATCTGTTTCTGTCACAAAATCATCGAGAGCTCAGAAGGATTTATGTATTTATGTGCATATAGCATCAATACTCACTTTCCGGAAAAATAACACGGTGAGATCAAAACTGCTACCGAGGTTTGGCATACAGCTTGAACTTTATCCAATGTTTTGGCTTATTTTATTACCACTGTCTTGTTACAATAGTATGGAGCAGGTTATATTTTATTTATAAAATAATTTCCTACTTTTTTATCACAATAATATATTTTCAAAATAAATATTTATTTTAAGAAAAATTGTGAGAAAACAGGCATGACTTTTAAACAAAAAATCTGGCCTAAACCTGTTAAGCCTCTCTATGAAAATCTCATTGTCAGATTTTTTTTCCCTTTGTACCGATGCTTGCGTTTACAATTCGTTTTTATTAATATTCCTCCTATACACACTGCGTTTGTTTACTTTACTTTTTATAAAAGTATTACTTTTTTTCTCGACGGAAAAAGTATTATTTTTTTATGTAGGTACATAAACACACACACACACACGCACATATATATTTTTCTCACAAACTTTCTCCCCATTCTCAATAACAACAAGGGAGGATGAAAGGCTCAAGTAATTTATCAGCAATTCCATCCCATATTCCATAGACTAGCCTTTCCATTTTCGTTTCAATTCATCCATCCATTCACCTTTCAATGTACAAAACGAAAAACGAAACAGGTAGGGAACTTTAGGGAAAGCAAGAGAAGAATATTGAAACTTTGAGCTTCCAACTTTGCCGTCGTATCTGCATTCAGCATTATATACATACACAGTAGAGTTCAAGACAAGACAGGAGACAAGACAAAATACACACCTGCGAATGTGAGATGCCAGCTCAACATATTTGGCGAATACATAAAATATGAAGGTGAAGCTCGGTGTGTCAGGAACCCAAATGAAAGATTTTATTATTTGAACACGTTCGTAAATCTCCGAGCACATCAACCCAGAGAGCAAAACAACAGCAACAACAACTGAAATGTACAAAGAAGACGAACGCGAGTTCTCTTTCCATTTACTTGCTGGATTATTAAGTCTGTGTAAAGTCTATCTATACCCTATACCCTATACCCATAGACTAAATTATCTTCCTATGTGGAAATGCATATTATTTTATCACGCTTTCTTTTATAATATATCTTACAAAATTTTGAATAAAACTAAATCTCGATTCCCTTTCTCTGAATTTCGATTTTCCTTCCTGTAAAAAGTTGTGGCTCTCTGTTCTCGCTTTTGATCAAAGTCAATATTATTCAAACAGGGATCAGGTTAGAAATCGGATAATAAATCATATACAAATTATTTTTTTAACGAGGAATTCTTCAGAATTTCTGATTCAATAACAATTAAATCAAGTTCAATGCTGTGTGATAAACCTTTGTAGGCTTCCCCTTTATTATATTACACAGCAAATGATTGCTTTTCTCAATATATTAAATAACTATATACTATATACACTGTATATACTAGCAGGCCACAACAAAAATTTGGATTGGGCCTGTGGTTTTGGAAAATAAAGTCATTATTATATGACCCTTACATTTATAGCCAGTATTATTACGGCCAATAACGCTCATAACCACTTTGATAAAATAACGTCTATAGTCTATACATACATACATACATACATACATTCGGATTCATAATCAAACGTACATAAGTACATATATGTAAGTATAAGTAAGTAAAGCTTTGCATCAAGCCTTTCACTGCCTGGACAAACTCGAGGAAATGAAAAACTAGGGACGCGAAAATTGGAGCAGTCAACCAACCTTAACCAATTCAAGGCAAGCCAATAGGAAAAACCAGTCTAACGAAGCAAAGAAGAGGAATCAAAAGGGAAATCCAATATACTCATCCCATATCACATACTTCCAAAAGGCAACGCACAATACAAACCAAACCAGCTTAAATACACAGTATATTATATAAAAGGGATCCTTTTTGGCAGACTCCTGTTCCTGAGTCCGAGTCCGAACTAAAGTTGGACTCGGGACGATCATGATCGTGATCGTGGACTTGGACATGGACATGGATCCTTCCTTGAGTTCTTTGGGGACAGATAAGTTTAGCCCAACTCATCTCTCCTCTTCCCCGCTCATGTTCACATAATAACTCTGTATTTATATATGAAGCTGAATCGGAGCTGGAGCTGCCAGTTTTGAAGCCAGCAGTACTATTGCTGCAATAGTGAGTCGTATACTCATCCTATTTTCCTATATGTACATACATAAACTTACGATATCCATTAGTATTTAGATCCGGTGTTCAGTCTGCATGAGTACACAGTTACAGATACGCATAGGCAAAAATAAATATCTAGCAAATGCATGTCGATGTAGAGAAAAGGAAGAAGTAAAATCATCCAACAAACCGACAAACAAACCAACAATATAGCAATATACAAACTAGTAGGCCTGTATTGTTCTATTATTACCATTATTACAGTAGTATCATTTTTCATTAGCTTATATCATAATACTTATATTGTAGAGGGATGAAAAACTTTCCTTTCTTACAGGCAAAAGTCTGTGCAAAAAGAAGAAGAAGACTGTCAAAAAAATCAAAGTAACTACCAAAAGTTTTTCCTCTTTTCATCTGCCGAGTAATTCATCCGTATAGATCCATCCATCCTCTCAATATAATAATATGTAATCATATTCCAGCATAATTCCTCATAGTTAGTTCCTGTTGTATCTACATACTCCCGTATACTACAAATGTACACATCCATCCACATCAAATCTGTATAGCTCTCAAGCTCAATTGTGCAAAAGAGGTTTGGCATTAAAATTACTGTGGATAAAAATCCTAAAAAAAGTTGGGCATCGGTAAGTCAACTTGTTCAACAGAACAATGTTGCGAAAAATCAATACTAGTTCTTCACTAAGGGCCAAAGCTCCTTATTGTGTCATTATTATAGAGAAGAAAATGCGTAAAGCTTCTTGCTTCCTTTACGCTTCAACTAAGTACCTACAACATAATATTATAGAAAACCCCGTTACCACGAGTATAACTACAACACACATATTAAGTATGGAAAAAGCACTCTGCAATGTAGAATTTCGTTGTATGTACATGAAATACAAACACAGAACACAGTCAACAGCAAAAGTACGAGTGCTGGACTTTGTCTTTTGGTACTGTGAGAATGTACCTATGTATATAGTATATACGCTCAAATGATTTATATTCCAGTCAACAGTGAAAGAAGAAAGAGCTGGAGGAAGAGGAATGGAGAAAGTACAGTACAGTTACAAAGTACCCGGTAAAATGTTGGTTATCTTTTCTCTACATTTCTTGTACTGTGTACAGTACCTATATTTTGTATACCACACACCGCACCGCATATATTGTAAGTTAGTGTACAGAGGTATCTAAAGAAATTCTGTATATAAAATAAACACAATATGGTATGGTATAATACAATAATATATTATAATACACGAGGAAGACAATAAGTAGACAATGTCTCGAGTATGAAATGACGCAGGGAAGTACCGTCAGGAGAGAGAGAGAGAGAGAGGATAAAGCCATGGGAAGAAACACACCAACAAGAACAGAGAAGAGGTAGAAAAAAGAGAGAAAAAGACATAACATAACGTATAACAATAACCTTAAAACTTGGGTCAAATATTTGTTTCTATTTCTTTCCATCTCTGCAAAAGCAAGGCAAAAGGCACGGGAAAGAAAGAATCTTTTCTCCTGATATTTTCCCTACTCCTGAATTTTACTTTACTTTTCCCCAGAAAACCTGAAGCTCTACCTCTCTTTTTCCTGTTGTTGTTCTTGTTGTTCCGTGTTCACATACATATTATGTAACGGATAGAACGTAACAACAAGCTAAAAATATAATGTCTCATCTCCTCCGTTTTCTTTTGGTATATCCATGTATTGAGACTATGTGTATACAACATATAAATGTGCACGTTATAGCTGGGTTGTTACAATGATAAAAACGGGGCGACGCAAAGAGCTTCCCATTTTAGAGCTTTTAATCCCTTCTCCAGAGGAAAATATTGTCACATCATAAACATCATTACGTGTGATAAACAGTGGAGAAAATGGGAGAAATCCGATATTATTTTCACTTTCCAATCCCATTTCTCCGCAAATAAGATGTGACTCAAGTGCTTCGTCATTGTTTAATAAAATAAAGAAAGGGAAACATACACCCGAGCGTAATTTAATTTTCCACCCAGTTTCAACTCAACTCAAGCTATAACTTCAAAGTTCCAAATCGCTGCATTTCCATTCCTTTTACACAATACACACACATAAATACAACGTGTATATCTACTGTATACCGTCCTCCGTCTATGTACAATGTACAGTCACAATTTATAATGCATGTGTATGGGGTGACATTTGAGACTGACAAAGGTTATTTTTCTTTCTCGTTATCGGAATTCTAATCCGAGTCCAAGTTTAAATGATCCCGTTCATCCTTCATTGTAAAAGATAACATGAGGAAAATATGTATATACATACAAGGAGAGAGAGAGAGAGAGAGAGATGGCATGGCGTCACAATTTTCCTCATTTCCCTCACTCTGAGGGGCTCATTAAGTCCCCGAAAATGGACTCATTTCCCGGCATCATCCTCATTTGTTTTCATTGGGGCAGAGAAAGGCCAAGCCAACTGTGTGTACTACATAAAATGTACAATGAATGGCAAGTACATTCTACTGTAATGTACTGCAGTTTTAATTGGTCAGTAAACCTCCACCGATGATCCCTCGGGATTTTTGTGTGAAAGTGAAATGAGTGAGCATGTGCAACTTACTATGAGCCCCTTCGTACAATATTAAGTGCGACCTTTTTCACTTAATACTGACCTTTTGAAATATTTTCAAAAAAATCGGAATTACAGAAAATTTGCCAACGGTCATAATTTTTGATTGTTAATAGAACCAGCCTTTAATTTCAAAGTTTTTGCTGTTTCAAATTTTTTTTACAGAAAATGACCTTTAACCTCAGGTACTTCTAAATAAGGGCAAAGATGCCTATCACGAGCGGATCCTCCCAGGAAAAACTGTAGGGATGGGGGCATCACCTGAGAAACCTTACTGATGAACAGCAATCCCGAAGAACAATCAAATAATTTACATTATTAACTCGTACGGCTTTGAAATGAATGTGAAGAGCAGCAGTATAGCAGCAGCAGCAGCAGCAACAACAACAACGAAGAAACCAACGGCCAACCATAATACAAAATACAATGTATGTACAATTGTAGTGTCTTACAGACAAGGACAGTGGATAGACGAGAAGTAGGCGTGAAAGAATGGAAATAGTGCTCGAGAGAAGAATCAAGTTGGAGTTACGACATAAAAAGACAGCAAATGTTCCTCTTTTCCCTCTTCCTTCCGACTAACTAACCGTCTAAAACAGCATGGAATGAACAACAGGGAGAGTGAGATGAAGAGGATAGCCATACTACACAGTACACAGGCAAGTAGATAGACAATAGACAAGCATCCCATCACATCACGTTGCCGGAATTTCTCCACTTTCATCCGTCTACAAGTCTGTATGTATTCTGCATTCTGCATAAACATGTTCGCATTTACACATTCTCATTTCCCATCCCATCCCATCTCGCCAGCTAGCTTAAAATGTGCGTATACGTATACACATATAATGATATAATATGCACACACTTGGTGTGAAGTAACTGTAAATCCCACTCTCTCACTTTCTATCCCTTATTCTTTCACTCGCTTTCAACTTTTTCCAGGCATGGTCATGGCCATGACTGAGCCTATGCCTGTATTATACAAATACAAATATATCTACACTTATAGATAGACACACTCACCGGCAGACAGACAGAACTGACGGACAGATAGACATCACGTTCTCATGGAGAATCCAGCCCCGACTCACCTTTCTCCCACTTTCTGCTCGTCTTCATTAATTCCTACTTGGCCTAACACTCGTCCTCTTGTCCTAACTCGAGATTCCACTGCAAATTTTATCTACGTATTATGTACAATGTACAATATGTATGTACATAATACATACTTAACTGCGTACTTTCAATTTCAAACCAAGAGCAGAGCAGCGAAAAGGGAAAGTAAAAGTAAGTCTACGTGTACATATTACATATATACATATTCTCTACAATCTAAAAACTCACCATAAACAGCATGCTACAGATACAGCTTCAATTTATATATAAAACAATAAAAAACAAAATAAAGCCGACCATAATATATAGCCGAATTCTATGTCTGTACATACATATATTTAAGTAGGTACAATGTACATTCACATTTCACAAGGAATACTAAATAGACACTCTTGAGCATTGAGCATCCTCCTCGGCTTTTTACTTTTTACCCTGAGGATTGTCCTCCTAAACTGTATTAGAAATGCTAGACATCATAGAAAAAAAATTTTTGTCTTGCTGTTTTCAGCTTGTATTGTACGGAAAGATTTTTTCAACAGACGGTAAAATACTTTACGCACGTCTAATTGCTTCGAAGTTTGTAAATGAAATTGAGAAAAATTCTGGTTTTTGATCATACATATTTTTATGGAATGCTCAAACTCCCTATTAAATCTACATGTATGTATGTGTGAAGTGTGGAGTGTGTACAGTGTGCAGTTATGCAGACAGTGATAGAGTTGGTGGGCTAGACGTTAGTAATACATACTTAATAATACGCCGCTTCCTTCTCTTGGTCTCCTCGGCTCCTCTTTTCTTTTCCGCCTCTATTTACTGAAGCTAATCGCATTGGAAAATAAAGTCAATTGCCCTCTGTCTCGTCTCCTCTCCTCTTTTCACTGTTGCAGCTCAACGTACGCCTGCCCTTTCCCTTTCTTTTCTTGTCCCTGTTCTTTTTCCTTTGCTTTTGTCTATACTCTTCCTCTCTCATCTCCTCATTTCCTCTAGCCTTTCATTTTCATTTTCCCTCGAATGTGGTATGTATAGCTACACATATACCGTACACAATACACACGTGAAAGTATGTGGAAAGCAAATAATGTGTGTGTGTGTGTGTCCTTAGTCCTCGGTTTAGCTTGGATTTAGTCTTAGTTTCCTTCGCCTTAGCTTCAGCTTTAGTCTTAGACACGGGCTTGCCTTGGTTTTAAGATTTGTATAAGAGAGAGAGAGAGAGAGAGAGCCAAGATGAGGATGAGGATAGAGGATGAGACAAAAAGTTTGGAGGAAGGCGCAAAGCCATCCGAATAATAATGATAATGTATAAAATCCAAAGCCCGGCCGTCAGAACGGAGAGAAAGCGGGCTTTGCTACCTACGGGCTTTTCTTTCTCTATCTCTCTCTTTTGCTCTCTACTAATTCATCTACTTAATCTTCCTCCAGCTTCTTCTTCTTCTTCGCCTATTGTACACAGTACACAGTACACACACACACACACACATTGTTGGACTATACGAATCATCCACAGGAAAGCGGACGGGGAATAAGAAGAAAAGAAGTCGAGTGTCTACTTATTTGTATTTGTACAGAAATATAAAGAACAAGGCACAAGGCAGACTATGTACTTGGCTCTTCTTTGTAAACAGACCGTCGCCAGTCGAAAGAAAAGAAAGAAAGTGTAGCTGCTTAATTTACTAGCTTTAATAAGAGCTTGTTCCTCTCCTTCTTCGGTCTGTTTGTTCCCTTTCCGGTTTTTCTGAAGAGCCTCTCTCCACACTCACTTCTCTATTACTTGACGGCGGAATTCTCCATTCTCCATGTTCCTCTGTCTTCTTCTTATGTATGTATTTTGCCACGGAATTTTAAATACAAATAACTGAACATTAATAGACATCTACCTTAAATATATGGACAAAAGTCCTTTCCTTTCTCGAATTTGCAAATTTCTCGGGTGCATTCCACTACACATATAATGTATAGCTATGTAACTCTCAACTCTACATACCTACTACATACTTACTTCATACGGCAGTATCAGCAATTTTAACTCTTCAGATGACAATGTAGTGAAAAGATATTTGACAAAGGCGCACATACATGTATCATATATCTTATATTTGTACATTTTACATGGGATACCATGTCTACCCGCAGCCAACGAGAGGAAGCCGCTTGGGGATTATAAATTAGGAATTACATATTTATTGATGTGTACCCAAAAAGTATAATATTCTACTGAACCACTCGCATTATCGACGTATTGATTGTTTGTAGAGGATGAAATATTCATGAGCAAAATATTCATACAGTCGTAATAATATTCAATATATAGGCACAAGGCACATAGGCATAACAAATAACATTTACATTTTACATATACATAGAAAATTTAAAAGGGGCGACAACTTATTCAGAATTTGGCATTCTGCATTGTTCACCTTCAACCTTGAGCTTTATCGTTTACTCAATATTGAACGGAAAACGAGGGCTATACGTTCAATTTATAAACGAAGAAAAGTAAAAATACAAAAGCAGACGTGGACTTTCTTTAGAAAAAAATTGATTCGTCCCCATTTTACACTCGGTGTAAGATTTCCAAACACGTTTCATTGCCTTTAACAAGATACAGGGGAAAATAAGTGAAATTCGAGTTTTGACGAATTTCTTTTGTTTTTAATCCAGGACTGTATGATGAGATTAGATTGGATTGAAAATAGGAGTCAAAACTCCTCATCAAAACACAGTGTGTATTGTGTATAGTGTAAAGTCCATCGTAAAAACCACAGCTAACCAACTAAATTCTATACCGCCGACAATCTTCATCTTCCCCAACACAAAAAGGAAAAGCAAATCATCGCAAACGCACAAAATGCCGTAAAATGTCACGTTCAAACTCAATTCAACTGACGATAAAACTCTTTGTCAATTTCTTCCGTCTCCCTTTTTGCCTTTCCCCATAAAAAGACAATAAAGATAAAAACAAAATGAGATGAAAGATAAGAACGGCAACAGCAAAATAGAAACAAAAAACGTGGGGAATCTTTTGTTTTTCAATCTTGCCAAGGAACTCGCCTGTGCGTATGTATGCATGTATGTATGTTATGTATGTATGTAGTTCTCCATAAATACATTGTACAACTTAAACTTACAATTTACATCGAAGCCAACACCTACCTACAATATTATACTACCTATACTCCACAACATGGCGATAAACTGTTAATTGAATTTTCACCACACAAACCGCCACGACAAAACTACAAGACCAAGTTGGGAAGTGTTACATAGCGGAAGAAGAACACGAACAAGAACTAAGTATGTAGTATAGAACAAGAAGAACAGCAATAATAATCCGTTCTCACCTTCCCTCCCCATTCTCAGTCAATGAACAATGCGTATACACTATACAGTGTATACACTACACTACACGCATTTGAGGATGAATACAAGTTATAAGTTATAGTCCTACTTATACGTAAAATATTATTTGTTTTAAACTTTTGTTCAGATATATGGCTCCAAAAGTTTCCAACTTTTCCTCTCAAAAACGCCAAGCCTGTCTCCATACATACATACATACATACAAACTAACCCAATCTAATATAACATAACTCAATATAATATACAATGTAACACAATGTAACTCAATGAAATATACACAGATACATGCCTCTGAAATTTATCTACATTATTCACATATTGTAAAACTTACTTTGCACGATGGACTTTCCTCAGCCATTTTCTGCTCTCTATATACAAGTAATGTGTGTGTATTTATTGTGTGTCTATCGTCTACACTTAACACACACAATCTACAGGGGTTTTGGCTCTCTCTCTCTCTAAATTTCTCCAAAATGATCCAGCCGAACAAACTCCGAAGAACTGAACGTACGTAGATACTAGATCAATATTAAAAGTTCCAAAGAGAAAACTCAACAATGTATACAGTATACAATAAAGAAAGTCTAAGAAATGAACGACAACGTAGTTAATGTCTATTTTCTATTTTCATCGTCAATCGTCTTGACGCTTGTTTTTTCAAGGAAAGCAATTTAACCAAACCAGACGTTAACTGGGTTATGTCAAACTTTTCTGTGATGATGATAATAATTGTAATCCCTTTATACAAAATAGTAAATACAGTATACAGTCTCCTTCTATACACCAAAAAACGTAGAAGGACAGCACAACAAACGCACAATATCAGTACATTGCGATGGACACAAAAAGACAGTATACACTATACACTAAATACATGGAACACACTGGAGAACACACACGCAAAATACAAATCAAAGTCAACCACACACCACGAAACAGCTAAACAGTCCCTTTGTCTAATTGTCAATGTGACTTATGTCATCAACACTGATTCCCAACATGAACACGGACATCATCATGAACAAGATCCAGAGCAGAGCCAGAACCAGGGTAGAGCCTGAGAACTTGTGCATGTATGGATTGGATAGGTTTGGACACGTACGCAGAGTCTCTCTCTGTGTCTGTCCCCCTTTCTCTCTCTCTCTCTCTCTCTTTCTCCATATATGACCACGTCTGTGAAAGATGTCAGAATGCAGACAAATTACAAGAGAGGAAAAGAAGAAACTGGGAAAGAGAACCAAACCAAGACTATGGAAAGAAAGGGCGGTACCCAAAAAACAAAATGCTATTCCTAAAATGAGCTAAAGCGTCCATATGTAGGTACACATTGTACACCTTATACCTATACGAAGATAGGCACAGAAATATGTATTTTCAGTATATCATCATCCACAATGAACAATGTGCAATGTCTGTGTACCGTACAGTGTACAAGCCAAGTTATTCGCTGCTGTATTGCGGAATGAAAGAACTTTACTCGTGCTGGAAGTAAATTCTTCAGTAGAACTACTACAAAATACAACAACCATAAGTTGTATAAATCTAAAGTAAGGTTTAACCGAGCGTATGCATACATACATACAAACATGGTATCTATGCTTTGAGTCGCTACTACTAAATCTTTTTTCCTCCCGTTTGACATTCCAGCCAACGATAACTACTGTTGGGGCTCCGGTTCTCTGCCTCAAAATTTGAGATTCTGGAAATTCTCGCATCTCTCGCCCCTTTGCCCGTTTATAATACTGTTCACGTCCCTGTACGTACTCTACTGTTCATCCTCCATGTTTTTATCGGAGTAACGAGTAGCTGGCTGTGTATCTCTTTCTCTCTCTCTCTCTCTCTCTCTCTCTCTCTCTCTCTGTCTGTGGATTGGCATTGGCTGGGTCGGCTTTGGAGGAACAAGGACAATATTAGTCAAATTTGGGATTCTAAATTCTGGGTCGTGACGCGACACCACACCGCACGATACACAATAAAATATTATATGTACAATACTTATAATATGTATCTCTAATCTCTATGCACATGATATGAGATATGAGTTAGACGAGTCAGACCTTTGTCATTTTTCTAAATTAGACAAACAGCTTCCTGTCACCCCCATATGTATAAGTGCATTATATGTGTACTAATACATATATAGCTTTCACTAAATGACAGACAATATGTGCAATTTATACAATTTACAATTTACGTAATAGGCCAGCATGAAAATTGCCTCAAAATTTGTGATCAGTGAAAGAGGAGCGACTTGGACGGAGACGTTCAAAATATCAACAGATATTAATATTATTTTATTGCCAAATATGATGGAAGGAAACCATCCTGCTGTTGTGCTTAATGAGATATTTGATATGTATTATAGCTATCTATACAGCTTGCATGACAAGAGTAATCCAATCCATTCCGTTTTACGGGATTATACAATATATATGTATAATCGAGATTACTGTCTTTAATTAAGATTTTGGGCTGTCTATCTTTACTCCCGCCTCGCCTCAATTTCCCTGTGTCATTGCCTCTTCTTTCATTGTCAAAACGTATGTTTTGAGCTCCTCTTGGAAAGTACATATGTACATATTGCAAATTAAATCGAGATGACAAACCTAAAGGCTTGTATGTATGTAGGAGAAAAAATATGGACGAAAAATGCCACAATCATTTTCTCTATATAGCAAGAAACTACGTTCAGTCTTCAGAACACATACTTGAGAATGTGGAGGCTTTGAAGGCACAACTCGGGAATAAAATGGCACCGACTATAAACCATACAGTACACATAGGATGCGGCGTATGTATATACATTATACATAGACAGAATGAGGGGAAAAGTCATTTTAATTCCTTTTTATATGGCTCAAATAAAAACGAGAATTTATGCTGTATACTTTATAAGTACATTGGCTCAACTCCATACTTGCCATGCTTACAAGTATGTACACAAGTCCAACTTTTAACTTGACGCTAGACTTTAGACTTTCACCATTTTCTTCCGTGCGTACATACAAACACGTACACAAAAATAATACGTACATTAAATTCCTCTATAACTGAGTATATCTATGCAGAGTAGTCCTCTCAAAAACAAAACATGTGTGTACATACATTTAATTGACTAAGGAAAACATACGACAATTTTTTTTATTTCCCCTTTGTCTTCATCCTCCAATTTTTGGTTATATTTTATAGGCAACAGAAAAAAGTTTACATTGTACAGTATACAGTAAGCCTCTGCTATATAACAAACTGTGTGTACTGGAACTGGAATATTGCTTTCCCATCACCACCGTTTCTTGTGTGTACAGAGAAGATTAATATATACAGTTATATCTGTCTATGTATAATGTATATCTATATACAACACACGGGGCTTGGTATAGCATATAGCATATGTAGGTACATAGTTATTTATAATGGGGTTGTAATGACCACTTTCTATGTATTTCCCATTGGAAAATAAGAACCCTTCTATGTCTTGAGAATATAGAGACAGCCCCCAAGTAGAAAATATAGCGGAACAAGGCTCCATGGACAAAGTACCACAGGACTGAAGCAAGGACAAGAACCAGAACCAGACCCACAGAACAAGGACCACACCTCAACATCAAGAGGAACTCACCGCACCAAACACACGCACTTACCATTTACAATTCACATTTACCATCTATATATACCATCCACCATCGGAGAAAAGGTAGCATCAGAGAAAAACCGGGAAAGTGAGAGTAAGAGCGACAAGGAACACGACGACGACATCCATATAACTAACGGACGATGCGATAAAGTCAAAGGACGGCAACTAATACTTTTCGACGATAGAAGAACTCCGACTTGAACAACTCTACATTGTATGTACATGTATACATAAATTCCCAGGCCTAAAACCAAACTGCAGAGAGGGAACGTCACACGGGAGAAAGTCATGTTCCGTGTATACATACATATTACATATGTACATGTAGTTATACATTGTACGACTCTTTTTCGATCCGTATGGGATGAAATGGAATGGAATCTATCCAAAAGAAGAAATTGAGGAAGCCAAACCTCCTGCAATTACTATTCTCATCTCGTTTTCTCCACTTTCCAGTTTTACTTCTATATTCTATACCTACTCTTGACTCTACATACTTTGTATGTGTACTCTATGTGCTCTGGTTCTATGTCCTGAGTCTGAATTTGACTCTTCGATGCGATATATCACAATTTACCGTTCCTACATTTATACAGAGAAGGAACGAACGAATGAATGAATGAATGAATGACTGACTGTCCATGTCCATCTCCGTTTAAAGATCGAACACCGAAGGAACGTCGGACAACTAGCGATTTAGCAAGCCAAGCCATTCGTCAAACGATTTGAATCTGTAGACTGATGACAGAGTGCAAGTGAACGACTTGAGACTTGAGACGGCGACGAGGAGAAAATGGAGAGCTCGAGGGATATAAACTAGAAGCATGAGTTCCCTATCAATATTTTATACCATAATATAAATTTTATTATAGCATGCCGGATACCGTATAAAATCTTATATCTTCTACCTATCTTTATATGTATGTATGTTTATGTAGACATACATAATACATATATACAAGAAGAAATGTCAACTACCAATGTATAGGCTCTGGAAAATTCTGTCAAAAACTTTCCAGTCCGAGTGAGCCCTCTTGCTCAAATCGACAATTCATCACAAAATTATGTGTAGCTATTAATGTTTTATTGACATTTCCCTCTTTACATTTTCCACAAGAAAAAGCCCAATGTCGTGTCGACATTAGGCCTCGATGAACTCTGAAGAAAAAAAACGCAGATTGTCTCCCTCACTTTCTCTTCCATGTATATACACAATATACTTACATATTATTATACGTTTCATGGCTCGAGCAACCTTTCCTTCTATGTACCAAACCGTCCTGTCAAATTCCTACTTATATTATGGGCATTGGCACCGCATTACACCATGAATTTCTCGTATATGCATAATATTTTATTCAGTATTAGGAGGTATTTTAAGAATATCCAGTGAAAATGATACTATATATACGCGCACTGCAGCATTGAAGAGTATCCAGTAACTATATATGTATTTATGTACATAAGTATTTGTGTAAACACACACACGATTTGAATGCTTCCTTGCTGTTTACTCCTTGAGTTCCTCTCTTTGGAGAAAGAAAAAGTGGGATTTGCAATTTAAGGAAATTTCAAAAGTCTACTATATATCGTCCAAGACGTATACATAATATACAGTGAAAAATGTTTGTAATAGAGAGTAAAAGTAAAAGCATCCAGAAGCTGTACAACATTCAATCTCTTTTTTTATATTATGTTTCACAAGATTTTAGTCGTATGTCAAAATCAACTCATTTTAAAATGTTAAATGTTAGCTTGTATGTATAAATAAAACAGATTTTATTGCAGCTGTGTGTACCTACACTTTTCTATACACACTACTCGAAAATAAAGTACGCTGGGTACATAAAATGTAATTGAGCTGCTGACTGCTGGAAAAACTCGCATTTCCATGCATCGTGTATAGTCAAGTATCATACAGTAGAACAGAGATATGATACAGCAAAAATTCATTGTACAACTTTGCACAGAAATAATATAAAAGTCTAGTTGTGTCCGAAAAATATTATACACATACACATACATAGTATTTTTTTATATAGGCTATCTTTCATCCACTATACATACCTCTGTTTTCTAACTTAGTATCAGCATAGATCGAGCCTACTTTAAATCATCAATTACTACCTACTTACTTGGATTCTTATTCCTACACAATAGATACAAGATATGTACTGACGATGAGATATTTGACCACGACTAATATTTCCTACTTGTAGAAAAGGTAAAATTATAAAACAACATGTAGGTACGTTTCATATTTTAATTTTAGGATATTCTGAATTCTCCATTCAACTTTCAAGTTCTACTTAAGTTAACAGTCTGATGTCTGATAGGATTACGACATTTTTTCATATAAAAAAACTATGCATACATCTTTAAGCTATATGCCTAGTCCTTGACAAAAGGACTATTATTTATTATGCACTATAAGATACATTGCAAAAAGGCCGCTTTGACTTCCATGTCTAAAATAGTTAAAAATGATAAGTGAACTAATATTAATCGTATACGAGAAAGTATAGAAGAGAGACCATGACAAAGGTTCACATTCTCATATAAATAGAACATGTAATTAGATGTCGTAAAGACAAAGGAGACATCAAAAGCTCAAGGCTCTTTTGAAATGTTTGACAAAGTGATGAAAATACATAGTTAAAACTTAAACGTTTGTCTCTCTCTTTCCCTGTCCTTTTCATTAAAATTTCATTATAATAAAAAGCAACGGAGCTAGTTGAACAGATTTTTCCTGTCGCAAAGGACTTAATTTTGGATTTTGAAACTTCAAGTGAGTCAAGTATTTAAAACTTTAAGTAACAAAGGGAGAACAATTAAAACGTGATGAAATTTTGGACTGAAATTTCTAATATGATGCAAACTATCAACTATCCTATGTTAAATAAGATTTATGTCTATGGTATTTATTTATACAGTTAAGTGCTTTCCTGTTATACAACTTTCAAGTCAAAGGAGTTTGAAAATATTTAAATGAAATTAAAATGAAATCTCACGGAACAAAGTTACACACTACACACACTGATAAAATGTAAATACACTACCTATAGTCTGAAACAGTATAAAAAGTTAATAAACGTACATGAAGTACGAATTTACGTGAGTAAGAAATGCGCAATCAAATTATAATATCCTTTCTTTGAAAGTTAGGAACAATTTTGATTGCTCAAAAATTAAAGAAAATTACAAACTAGGTCACGAGTCGAAAAAGACAAAAACTTTGCAATCCGTACATTTTACGTAATAAATACAAAATTTCATGGTATATAATATTTAATACGGAATTCGTGAAAGACATCACCCACATAATATAATTATGCCTAAAACAAGTTTAAGAAACAGTATGTACATGAAATTACTATACATACAGTTGACTAAGATACACAAGATTTACATTTACAACACGAGGAGATAGAGCCCAAGGCCGAATTAGTGAATACACTTGTACTGCAATATCTTTTTAAGAAAATACAAAATATTAATAATATGCATAACTTAATTTGGTTAAAAAACCAACATGCATTTCCTAAAGTATGGATGTTGTGCATTATAAAAATATCTCGATTGCTCCTTTAATATTTAAGTTTAAAAAACTTTGTTTCAAGGCCCGTTTAAAAACCTTAAACATCTTGTTGTCTAGTCTGAACTGTGCACCTTTATAGGTATGTATTAAAGTAACAAATTATTAAAATTGACCCTGTAGTATAAACTGAATTTTTTAAATAGTTTCAAAAGGTTAAAAACATGTACCGTGTGTGAAAAATAATAATATGTATCAATGAATATTAGGCATTATTGTATTTTATGTACCATACAATATTATGAGAACTTAATTTCGCACATGACACTTACTTACTAAAAAGTTTGTACAAACGTTCTGTAGTTAGTTTATTATTATTATTGATGAAACTATTTACACCGTACAAAACCCTTGTCCTGAAATACAGGGTAAAAACTAAAGAAAAAATTTCTTTTAGAGTTCCGATTCCACATTAAGAATTCAAAACACGTCAAATGTGACGGTAAAATTGCTGTCATTATTTTTTATACTTGGAAATAATTGATCATAATAAGACAAAATTACTTATAGAGGCGTTTTTTTAAAGACAAATGTATTAGACTGTTGACTCAAAATAGGAAACACTTTGTAATAAATAATATAATAGCTATCGTAAAGCAATAATAACAATAATACCGAGAGAAAAATTATGTAGGGCACGGGTTTATAATCAATAATAATAAAATCTAGGTCTACAGAACGCTTGCTGAAATTTGGCGATATCAAATAACTACAATGCAAAAAAGTTATATTAGATGCTACATTTTATTTGATATTTCAAACGCCAAAATTCTTAAAATGTAAATTTAAAAAGGTACCAGAGAATTGTTGGGAATTACCCTGCCCGCCATTCTTAAAGATGATTTTTCTCAGGTGATTATTTTAGAGAAAAAAACACGAGAAAAATTTTAGCCCAGATCCAATGTTGAAAGAATCCTGGAGCCGACTGAAGAGCCTCTGTAGATTTTTCTTATGTATTTTAGCTATCGGATGATGATGTCGAGGGAGGATTGGGATGAGGGCGAGGACGTCCAAGGACGAGACGAAACGACGATGCGATGCGAAAATTCTCTCCTTCTCTTTCCTATATTCCAGGAGTAGTAGTAGTAGTAGTAGCAGATGATGATGACGATGAAACTCCAAAATCACCAAGTAGTGCAAAACTATACTCTCTCTTTCTATCACTCTCTCACACACACAAACTCACGAAACTCTCCAACAGCACCACCACCAACAGAATCCTCAAACACTGGCAGCTAGAGCTTCAAAGTATTCCATCCAGAGTCGTGTGCAGTTTTTATCGGAGCCTGGATAAACCAACCGAGCGACCGAAGAATGAAACACTGACACGGGTAGCAGGGAGACCAGGCTAGATTCTCTCTCTTTTCCCAATGAATACACACGAGAGGACGAGAAGTAGAGGTAGAAGGCCACAGCGAGAAAGAGAGAGAGAGGTCGATAAAATCCGTTTCAAATGTACAACTCAAACTCTGTAGGATCCTCGCTTTCTCCAGGTTCAATGCAGTTTGCCTACTTTTTCCTCCTCAGCACAACATACAAAATATACACGGGCTTCATCCACGCAGTAGCAGCCGCTGCTATAACAAATTCAAAAGTAGAGTAGAGACAGAGTGAAAGTCAAAGTAAAAACCCGAATTTCCTTCCGAGTTCGGATTCGGAGATTTCTCTGCCGCCAAGTTTTCCGTACTTGCCGTTTTTCTCCAGATACCTATACAATACATACAAATAATATGACATACGTTAGAATTAAAATCTTTGGGAATTGGGAAGTCAAATATAATATTACATATTCCACATTTTTTAATGTTTTATCGAATGAAAAAAGGTACAATAAAAATTTAAATACAATGTTTTAACTATCAAACAGAAATTCGTCAGATTTTTTAATCTACTAAAAGATGTTTTAAATACAAAATGCGATATTTTAAATACCTACATCATACATAGTTTTGTATTGCTTTCGATCACATGAAACATGAAATATGAAAAATATGTATATATGTGTATGAAATTACCCGGGACTTTTTATCTGTCCAGAATATCCGCAGCCGTATTTTCACGATAAGTAACTATAGACGTCCAGGTTGTAGTTTTTTGATAATTAAATATGACTTAAATAATTAAATGTCAAACTTTTTTCAAGTACACTCCATCCTCTTTTCTTGAAAAAATCATCATACGTGTTCAAAAAATTTCCGCCTCATATAAAAACATTGAATTTAGTCCAAATTATCCAAATTTAAAACTCTGAAGCAGAAAAAAAATATTATAAATTATAAATAAAATGTGAAAATATTTACTTAAAGTTTCTTAACTGTATGTTATTTAAAAGTTTTAATTTTAATAGTCTATTGTCTTGAGCAATGTGTCTATAATATTGGCATTTAATTACTTTTACTGTTGTATATGTATTTTGTTTATGTTTAATACTGTTATTTAAAGTTTAAAGTGACTTTTGAGTTAGGACTATATTTAATATGGATTTACCTCGTCCTCCAGAAGGTAAAATAAATCAATTTTATAATTTTAGAAAGAAAGCTTACAATTTTGATTTACAAATGACAATTTTATGCAATATTAAAACCTTTGATATAAGATGGGAGCTTCATTGTTTTCTGTTGCCGCATACAAATAACAAATAATACTAATATGATTCTATAAGTAAAGTACAAAGTATGTGTTGTTGATTGTTGATTTATGTACCTTTAATACATTATATCAATAATTTCATTAGTTAAACGGTTTTTTGTTTCAATTTGCAGACGAGGACTTGCGGAACATTATAGAAAAGTTGGCTGTGTTCGTAGCACGAAATGGAGTTGAATTCGAAGCGATGACGAAGGCAAAGCAACGAGAAAATCCTCGCTTTTCATTTTTGTTTGGTGGAGAATTTTACAATTACTATATGTATCGAGTTACAACAGAGCAAGCGATATTGAAACACAAAGCAATGCGGCAACAACAACAAGAAGGTCAAAATATGCCGGGTAATATGCAACAACCAAATTTTCAACAACAACAACAATTTGGTGGCTCACGAATGCAAATGAATCAAGGTCCGAATCCATTTGATATGCAACAACAACAGCAATCTCGTCCAAATTTTGATGGGTCACCTAATAATTTTCAATCAAGAGTAGGAGGTCCGCCTCATCAACAACAACAACAAGGAGGAGGCGGAGGAGGATTTGATAGTAGAAATACTTTTAGGCCAGACGATAATAGACCTGGTCATCCTGGTGATTTCCAACGAATGTCGGGTAATTTCAATGATCAACAACAACGAATGCAAGGAGGTCCAGGAAGATTTGATCAAAGGATCAATAACCAAGGGAATAATAATAATAATAACAACAATAGTTTTGACCAGCAAAGAATGAGAGGCCCTCCGGGGAATTTACTGGGCAACCCTAATTTTGATCAACAACGAATGCAAGGAGGAAACTTTGATCAAAGAAACAATCAAGGACCACCACCACCTCAACAAGGGAATAATAATAATTTTGATGGACAAAGAATGTCGGGAGGAGGACCACCAAATTTTGAACCCAGAAAACACGGTATGAGTCGATTTGATCAACCACCACCAGGAGGTATTAATCAAAATCAGCAAATATCACAATTTAATATGAAACAACAACAACAACAACAGTCTTTTATTAAAAATGAACCACAACAACAACAACTGCAACAGCCACCACCACAACAGCAATTACAACAATTACCACCACCACAATTATTACAAATGCAACAACAACAGCAACCCCAGCAGCCTTTTATTAAAACTGAACCACCACAACAGCAACAACAACAATTGCAACAACCACCACCACAACTTTTACAACAACAAATACAGCAACAACAGCCCCAACAACCTTTTATAAAATCCGAGCCCCAAAAGCAACTACAGCAACAAACTTTTGTTAAATCATCAGAAGATGTAAAGTTTGAGCCTCGATTAGTAGTGGGTCAAATTCCTAATGCCACCAACGTGGTCCTTAATCAATTGGCTAACGTGCAGCAGCAGCAACAACAACAACCACCACCACAAGTTGCTCCTATAATAAATGCACCGGGCACCAATTCTCAGCTCAATCCTCCAAATGTTCCTATTGTTTCCGTTGACATTGAAGCTTTGACAGTTCAAAAAAAGGCTATGGAAGAGCAAATAAGGCAGAGTGAACAAAATTTGGCTGCTCAACATCAAGTTCTTTTAACTCAACAACAAACTCAAATTGATGAAGCTCTTCGTCAAATTCAGGACACGGAAATTCGTCAACTATCAGCCGAACTGAATGTAGACATGAGTGAATTTGATAAAGTTTTGGAACCTATCATAGAAAGTTGTACGAAGGATGCTATTAGTAGTGGAAAAGCATGGATATTTACTCACACGAGTACTCCTAGGCATTATCATTTAGTAACTTCATTCCTATTAAAAAAGTAAGTGTACTTTTTTTTATTTTAACCATGATGTATTTTTGCACTGTTTTATAGTATAAATTGCGTTCTATTTTTTTTAACCGGTATTCAAATAGTTATTGCCAAAACTAATTTATTTTGTGTTTTTATTTCTGGTTTGCAGAACTATGGATCCTGCTGCACCATTTAATCAAAGACTTCATATAATATATTTAGTAAATGACGTTCTTCATCATTGGTAAATGGCACATTTATTAATAAAATAAAAAAAAATAAGCAATGACAGTTAAGAGTTTCTTGTTTGTTGTACTTATTCATATTATCCGTGTACGTACAATTTAGTGGATCTCCTATCAATCAACATTATTTACAACAATATTTTGATTTCTTTTTTCTTCCTGTAATTTTTAGCATGAGGAAAGGAGCTAATGATTTACAAAAGGCTCTGGAGGATATGGTCATTCCAATGTTTTGTTATTCAAAAGTCTCTGAATCGTCAAACGAAGAAAATATAACGAAATTAGACAAATTATTCACATTATGGGAAACAAAGTCGAATTATGTTAGCCCTCAAGCCGTAGAAAAGCTGCGAAATTTTAATCAAACCTTAGTAGACTTTAAAAATGAATTAATGACTCGACATGGGCTCATAGTGGCTCAAGTAGCTAATAGCATTCAACAAACATATGAAGGATATCAGAATCAACATAAAATCTTCTGTCAACATGTTGCTCAAGGAGTAAAGGTATGATAATAATAAAAGATAATAAAAATTGGAATTGTTATTTATTTCTTATTTCTATCATTTGACTAAATTTGATCAACTTTACTACTAAATTGCTGAAATCTTTTTTTCAATAGACATTAGATCAACAAATTCAACAAGCTATTATACAGAAACAAATACAACTCCAGTTACAACAACGCCAACAACAACAGCAGCAGCAGCAACAACAACAACAACAACAGTCGCAACTTCCGTCACTTTTAAATCCGATTCAAATGGTACCAGGCGGTCCAGTAGCAATATCAGGCCCTATTCCGGGCTTAATAGGACCCCCAGGAAGCTTAGGACCACCAGTTCTAAACCCTGGTTATCCGCCTGGCGTTCCACCAGGAGCTATAGCCCCAGTATGTGTTTTATTCGTTTATCATTTTACTAAATTATTTAGCCGCTTTTGATCCTGCTGTTGAAAATGGTTTTTGATGTGTGATAATAGATCAATTTATTATCAAAAAAATCATTATCATAACATAAACCTGTATGTAAGCTTAAAATTAAAATATTAGAGAATTAGAGGTATTCATGCTTTATTCTTACTAAATATGTACTTCACAAGTTGTGTATGTGAGGGATTATTTTCCAAATAAATTCCGGGGGTCTGAATTTGACAATTCTGATTAAATATTATGAACGAGCATGGAAAAGTAGTAAAAGAATGTATTTTTAGTTTTTCGAAAACCCACCCCCTTTAGGGGTGAGGCGGTTTTAAATGTTGTCATTTCCGGTGACCTTGCCCATTTTTTAACTTTTTCAAATTTTTCTTTCGGATTCAGGTTCTCCGTCAAATTTTGGGGGGTACATGATTTTTTGTTTATGAGATTTATCGAAAACACGCCCCCGGTGGCGGTTTTTATAAAGGCGGTTTCCGGCTGAAAATTAAATCGTCATAAGTCGGCCATTTTTAATCGAATCTTCACAGAACTTGCAGGAATGACAATTTAAACGTAGTTAAACACATTTATAATGCTCCCAGGTCACGGTGACCTCTCTGTCGTGACCTTTAAAGTGGAATTTTATATAAAACGACAAAAGGTCAAAGGGTTTTCGAAAAACTAAAAATACATTCTTTTACTACTTTTCCGTGCTCGTTCATAATATTTAATCAGAATTGTCAAATTCAGACCCCCAGCAAATGAGGAATTTATTTGGAAAATAATCCCTCATGTACAAATAGAGCGATTGACTAAATAACTCATAAATAACAATTTACAACCAAGGCTTTTAAGAAAAGCATAATAATAATGCTTTTCTTTGTCGACACATAGTCAATACAAATGATCTTGTTGAACATTGTAGACGAGGAAGGGGAAAGGATACTTAAAAAGTCTATCATTATAAATATTAAAGCTCTGTTTATTTTATTCTTTACAGCCGTATATTCCTCCTGGAAGTGACTTAGAAAATCTTGACTTGAGTCGACGTAAGTACTTATATACACACTTATTTTCTTAGGCCAATTAGAAAAAAATTTCTGAAACCTGAAACTTGAAATTCTTGAAAGCATTATAGTTTCTTTTGAAAAATAAATAATATTAATTTGTTGTTTAATATTTTTTAGCGCCACCGGGCTTCCCCACACCACCTCCAGAAAAAGATTTAATACCTGCATTGCCTTACTATGAACTTCCAGCTGGGCTAATGGTCACGCTTGTCAAGGTAAGTTTTAATGAATCGCATATTTTTTAACCTATTTTCATTATTCTTTCATATATTTCCATTGCTTATTCTCTTATGCATGCATCATTTTTCTGTACGAGCACGCGATTTCCGCTTTTGCGGGAAAACCACTGATTTTCCACGGATTTTGCGGGCGAAGCCCGCAAAAAATGTTTTCTAAAAATTAAAGGATCTTTTCTGGGAAAATTCTAAGAAAAATGGCGACAGAATTTGCGGCCAAAGCCCGAAAGCAAAATTCTGCTTTTGCGGGCCTTGCAGAAAATTGATGCATGCTTAAATGTAATTTAAATTTGATTTTATGATGGTATCCACCAAATTATTTTATGTTTACCCACAGAATAATTATTTGTATTTGCTTTTTTCGATATTACAGTTAGAAGATGACACGTACAAACCTATTGACCCAAAGGCCATACGCCTACCGTAAGTTGTTATTCTTCTGTGTAGTATTTTTGATTTATGACCATTTTAGTAAAAATACTAGAATGATTAGAATTATAATAATATAATATGAAATATTTGTAATGTGTACAAGTTGTACAGATTACAATTCTAGTATTTTATTGCTGTATAGTACAACAATAAAATATTAAACATAATTTGCAATTATGAAGTTGTTTAAAAATCCACAACCATTCGAACCATAATTGGAACATCTGTTTTTTTTTTTTGCTTTTAGACCTCCATGCC
>JAQIVE010000385.1:0-39161 GCA_034698285.1 Sminthurinus bimaculatus | reverse complement strand
CCACAGTCTCTACAGTTGCACCACACGCTGTACGCTTGCACCACAGTCTCTACAGTTGCACCACACGCTGTACGGTTTCTTCCGCCTATTAATAAAAATCTAGGAGAGACGGGACTTGGAATTCTTCCGCTTGTTTTCTAGAAATCTACGCGAGACTGGCCTATTTTTGAAAAATCTTTGCGATATTTTGTTTTACACTTCCCTTCTTTCTTGAACTTTCACTCCTACGCAGGACTAGCTTTTGAATTATCCTGGAATAAGCTAAGAAGCATTTTTATTTGAGTTTCCTTGCTTTTACTCAACAATTAACGCGGGATTGGCCTTTGAAACTTTATCTTTTTTTCTCAAAAATTCACGCAAAATATGACTTTGATTTTTCCCGCTTCTTCTTTGTAATTTCCGCGGCATAAGGTTTTGAATTGGCGGGTTTTTTTTCAAAAATTAAAGCTTGTATTCGAAATTGTTCTTTGGTCTTTGAATTTTTCCGCATTTTTTCAAATTGTGCGGCAGCATTAGCATTCAAACTCGCTCGTCGTTTTTCGAAAATCGTCACGGGATATGACTTTAAATGTGCCCGCTTTGTCTTGAAAATCAACGAGGGATTTGCTACTTGCAACTTGTATTCGAGAAATGTTTTTTAAAATTTTGTCAGCTTTCTCTTTTAGCTTTAAACTTTCCTTTAATATTTTTCTTTACATTTGCCGCCTTTTCTCCAAAAATTCCGGCGGAATTCAACCTTTTACTCATCCGCTTTCCCCACAAAATCCCCATTTTTTTCCCTTTAAATTTGCCCGCTCTCTTTCCAACTTTTGCGCAAATTTTGCCTTTCAATACGTTCGCTTTCTGCTAAAGAACTACGACCATCTGGCCTGTTACTTCGCCCGCTTTACTTGCGAAATGCCCGCGGGGATGTGATTTTAAATTTGCCGGCTTTCTCCCAAAAACCTGCTTAAATTTTCCCGGTTTTTTCAAACCTTAAGCCAAGACTTGCCTTTAAATTTTCCAGCTTTCTCGCAACAATCAACCTAAATTTAGCCTTTAAGTTCTCCCGCCGCTTTCTAAAAATCTTTGCAAGATTGGCCTTTAAATTCTCAAGCTTTCTTGCCAAAAATCTACGCAAGATCGGCTACAAATTCTCCCAATTTCTCCCACAAATCTACTTAAATTCGGCCTTTAAATTCTGCCGCTTTTTTCCAAAAAAATTAAGCCTTTGCTTTCTTCCGCTTTCTCCTAAAATTTATGCCAAGACTGGCCTTTAAATTTTCCCGCTTTTTCCCAAAAATTAAGCCAAGACTGGCCTCTAAATTGTCCCTAATTTAGCCTTTCAATTCTCCCGCTTTCTTCCCAAAATCAACCATGTATTAGCCTTTGAATTTTCCTGCGGATTTACAAACATCTTTCAAGACTGGCTTTGAAAATCTCCCGCTATAATTTGACTTTGCCCGCTTTTCTCGAAAAATGGACGCGGAATGTGGTTTTAAATTTGTCCACTTTTCCAAAAAAAACAACGCGAGATTCGCCTTGGAATTCACCCGCATTTCCCGAAAGGGAATACTCCAATCCACATAGGCTTGGAGTATTCGCGCTACCTTTTTAAAACCAAAGCGGGCTTGGGGTAAAATTTGGCTTCGAAAAATTTAGCGGGACGGGCTTTCTATCTGCACTCGCTGTGGGATTTAAACGTAAACTGCCCTATTTTGTTTAAAATTCCACTTTGGATTAATGTGAACTGGAATTGAAAGGCAGTCAGAATCAAATCCAAATCCTGCGCAATTGTTTCAAAGGTGAAAGAGGGCCATTTTAGACTCTAATCGCTAAACAAAATTTAATATAATAAATTCTCGAATCCCACTCAAATTTGTGGAATTCTAAATCTTCCCGCTTTCACTTAAAAATTATTCCGAGATTTGCCTTCGAATTTGCCGGCTTTTTCTCAATTAACCAGCCCTTTTCTCATCAGAATTCTCCCGCTTTCTCTAAAAAATCGTGAAATTTCTCTTTGAATTTGCCCAACCTTTCTCAAAAATCCCCGCGTGGCTGCACTGTCAAAACGCCAGCGTCCTTCCAAAAATTAGTTCCGTATTTTTCAGTAAATTGACCCAATTTGTCTCATCTAAGCACGATTTTTCGCGCTTTCATACAAAAATCCACGCAGCACTTTTCGTTCAACATTCGATTCTCCTGCTTTCTTTCAAAATTCCTTTTGGGGATTGGCTTTTGAATTCGCAAGGTTAAACTAAAAAATCCAAGCATGATTTTTTTATTTAGCCGCGTTTTAAAAAAAATCTTTGCGGGAACGGCCTTTGACATGGCCCGCGTTTACTCAAAATTCTACAATGTTTCTCGCGCCTTTTGTCAGTAATCATGAAGTTTTCCTTTAACTTCTCGTGCTTTAAAAAAATGAATCAGAACAAAAGTAGGATTTCGACCTGACTCTTCCCACTGTTATCGAAAAATTTAAAAATTTGGCCCGAATTTTGCCGCCATCATTTAAAATATTGCCGTGTATTGGTCTGTAACCTGACCGCTGGGCAAAATCTCGGCGGGGTTAGCCATTGAATCTTTCAAAAGTTTATGCAAAACTGGCATTAAGTTTGCCCGTTTTGTTTAAAAATGCTCCGCGGGAATGGTTTCAAATTCATTCGCTCTTTTTCAAAAGACCAATCGTCTCTAATTTTCCAATTTTCTAATCTAATTTTAACTAAATAATTTCACACGGGATTACTGTTGGATTTTGCTCGATTTCACGAAAACATCCGCGCGGAATTTTCCTTGAAATTTGCGCACTTTCCCTGAAAATTCAAAGCAGGGTTGTCCTTTGAATTCACCCAATTTCTCAAAAAACGTACGAGGAACTGGGCTTTACATTCCTCCGCATTTTCCTAACGGTCCTTGCGGGTTTGGCATTTAAGTTTGCCCGCTTCCTCTAAAAAAACTACACGGTATTGGCCTTTAAATTCGCGCGCTTTCTTTCCAACATTTACGCGGTCTCGGCCTTTAATTCCGCACACATTTTCTCAAAATTCTTTGCGGGTTTGGGATTTTAATTTTATGACTGGCCGTATAAATTACACAGTTTACCTCAAAAACCTGCTCGAGATTGGCCCCCCGCTTTAAAGTCCCCCGTTTTTTCAAAAATCCACGCGGGACTGACCTTTAAATCCTTCCGTTGTCCATTAAACTCTTTTGCGTTCTCTCAGGAATCTACGCAAATTTGGCCTTCAAATTTTCCCGCTTTCGTTCACAAATATACAGGCAGGACTGGCTTATACATTTTGGCGCTTTCTCTCAGAAATATACGACAGACTGGCTTTTATAGTCTCCCGCTTTCCTTTTAAAATAATAAACTTGCGGAGTTTATTTAAAAAAATCAATAGAAGGCTGGTTTTAAAAATTTCCTGCTGTCTTCGGAACTGCTTAGCAAGATCGGTCTTTGAATTCTCCCTCTTTTAAAAAATCAAGACGAGACTGGCCTTTAAAATTTTCCGCTTCTACAAACATATAATTCCCCTAAATTTATTCGCAATCTCTCAAACATGTATGCCAGACTAGCCTGTACATTTTCCCGTTTTTTTCAAAATTCCAAGCCACAATGGCTATTAAATTTCTGTTCATAAAAAGGCAAAACCTTAAAAATCTCCCGCATTTTTAAAGTATATGCAATTCTGCCGTTAAATTCCCCCGCGTTAACGTAATTTTATACGCAAGACTAGTCTTTGATTACTCCCACTTTCTCTCTAAAGGCTACGGGAGATTGGCGTTTGAATTCTGCCGCTTTTTTTAAAAAATCTAAAGAAACTGGAATTTCAATTTTTTTCCCTTTCTCTCAAAATTCTAGACAAGAATAAATTTTAAAATTGTCGCCCTTTTGATCAAAAATCTAGTTAAATTTGACTTTAACTTCTCCCGCTTTCACGCAAAAAAATAAGCCAAGACAAACCTTTACTTTCATCCGCTTTTCCCCAAAATTCTACGTAAATTTGGCCTTTACATTGTTCCGCTTTCTCCCAAAAATCTACCTCAACTTGGCCTTTAAAATCTCCCGGTTTCTCCCAAAAATCTACTTAAATTTGGCCTTCAAATACTCCCGCTTTTTTTGAAAATTTAAACAAAGACTGGCCTTTACTTTCTCCCACTTTCTCCCACAAATTAAATCAAGACCGTACTTCTAATTCTGTTGTTTTTTTCTAAAAATAAAATTAAGACTGGCCTTTAAATTCTCCCAGTTTCCCCAAAAATTAAGACAAGAGTGGCCATTGAACTCTCCCGGCGTTTTCCAAACAAATATTCCAAAACTAGCCTTTTAACTCCCCCGGCTTTCTCCCACAAATATCCTTAATTTTGGCCTTTAAATTCTCCCGCTTTTCCCCAAAAATGAAGCCAAGACTGGCCTTTAAATTCTCCCGCTTTCTTTCAAAGTGGATTTTTGGGAGAAAGCGGGAGAATTCAAAAGCCAGCCTTGGTTTAATTTTTGAGAAAAGGCGGGAGAATTTAAAGGCAATTATTGCGTCGACTTTTTGAAAACAGCTGTAAAATTTTAAAACAAATATCTCATCGATTTTTGTTAAAAAAATTGGAGAATTTGAAATCCAGTCCCGCGTGGATCTTTTGGAAATATCGGGAGAATTTATAGGCCAGCCCCGCGTGGATTTCTTTAGAAAAAATCGGAAAATTTAAAGGCCAGTAAAGCGTAGATTTTTTATAGAAAGCGGGAGAAATAAAAGGCCAGTCCCGCGTGAATTTTTTTGAAAAAAGCGGAGTTCAAAGGCCAGTCTTAGCTTAGTTTGTGGGAGAATTTAAAGGCCAGTCTTGGCTTGTTTTTTGAGAGAAAGCGGCCTTTAAATTCTCCCGCTTTCTCCTACAAATTAAACCAAGACTGGCCTTTAAATTCTCCCGCTTCCTCCCAAAAATCTTCTAGAATTTGACCTTTAAATTCTCGCGCTTTCTCTCACAAATTAAGCGAATACTGGCCTTTAAATTCTTGCGTTTTGTCCCAAAAATTAGGCCAAGAGTGACGTTTAAAATTTCCCGGTTTCACCAAAAAAACCACGCGGGACTGGCCCTTAAATTCTCCTGCTTTCTCCCAAAAATCCACTTTAAGTTCTCTCGCTTTCTCCTACAAATTTAGCCAAAACTGGCCTTTAAATTCACCCGCTTTCTCCCAAAAATCTTTTAAAATTTAACCTTTAAATGCTCCTGCATTCTTTTAAAAATCTTCTTAAGTTTTACCTTTAAGTTCTCCCGCTTTCTCCCATAAATAAAGGAAAAACTGGCCTTTAAATTCTCCCGCTTTATTTTAAAAATCGACAAATTTGGGCTTTCTCCCAAACATCCACTTAAATTTGACCTTTAAATTCTCCCGCTTTCTCTCAAAAATTGAGCCAAGGCTGGCCTTTAAATTCTCCTGCTTTCTTTTAAAAATATACAGAAATTCAGCCTTTAAGTTCTCCCGCTGTTTCTCAAAAATCTACTTAAATTTCGCGTTTAACTTCTCCCGCTTTCTCCCTGAAATTCAGCCAAAAAATTGCGGGACATGCAGGACTGGTCATTATATTCTCCCGCTTTCTCCAGCAAATGAACGCAGGACTGGTCTTTAAATTCCCTCAATTTTTCAAAAAGACGACGCCAGATTTGCTTTAAAATTCTGACGATTTCTCAGAAAATCCACGCGGGGCTGGCCTTTAAATTCTCCTGTTTTTCCTTAAAAAATCAACGGGATATTTGTCTTTAAAGTCTCTTGCTGTCTCCAAAACATTCAAGCGTTAATTCTCTTTAATTTCTCCAAAAAGTCCACGCGGGACTGTCCTTTAAATTCTCCGGTTTTTAAAAAAAACCCACGCGGGACGGACATTTTATGTCTCCCGCTTGCTTCGAAAAATTCATGCGGAACTGGTCTCTAAATTCTTCTACTTTCTCCCAAAAAATTAAGCCAAGACATCTATTAAAATTTGGTCGTTAAACTCTCTTGCTTAAAAACAATCCTAGACTGGTCTTTTAATTCTCTTGCTTTTCCCCACAAATCGACTAAAACGTGACATAAAAATTCTCCGGCTTTTTTAAAAAAAAAAATTAAACCAAGACTGGCCTTTAAATTCCCTCACTTTCTCCCGAAAATCTACTTAAATTTGGCCTTTTAACTCTTCCACTTTCTTCCAAAAATTAAATCAAGACCGGCGTTTGCTTTCCCCCAATTACTCCCACAAATCCACTTAAATTTGGCCTTTAAATTAACTTTAGACTAGTGTTGAAATTTCCCCGGTTTTTTCCAAAAATTAAACCAAGACTGGCCTGTAAATTTACCCGCTTTTGCCCACTATCTATTAAAATTTGGCATTTAAATTATCCCACTTTCTCCCAAAAAATTATGCCAAGATTGATCTTTAAATTCTCCCTCTTTGTTCTATTAATTAAATTAAGATTTTTAAATTCTCCCGCGTTCTAGTAAAAATCTACTAAAATTGGACCTTTAAACTCTCAACCTTTTTTTAAACCAAGACTGGTCTTTAAATTTTCCCCCTTTTTCCCAAAAAATATAAGCCAAGACTGGCCTTTTGATTTTCCCACTTTCTCCAAAAAATGAATTTGAAGTTGGACCAAGCCTGGACTTTTTCACGCTTACTTCCAAGAATATCGTTCAATTTCTCCCGCTGTCTCTTAAA
This sequence comes from Sminthurinus bimaculatus, assembly GCA_034698285.1. NCBI lineage: Eukaryota > Metazoa > Arthropoda > Collembola > Symphypleona > Katiannidae > Sminthurinus > Sminthurinus bimaculatus. The sequence continues at coordinate 32,502 of JAQIVE010000385.1, read as the reverse complement.
AATCACAGCAAGACTGGCGTTTAAATTCTCCCGCCTTTTTCTCAAAAAACAACGCAAGACCGAAGTTTAATTTCTCGCGCTTTCTTTCAAGAATTGCGTTTAATTTCTCCCGCTTTCTCCCAAAACTCCACGCACGACTGGCCTTTGAACTCTCACACTTTCTTTCAAAAATAGCGTTAAATTCCTCCCGCTTTTTCTTAAAAACCCATGCAAGACTTGACTTAACTTTTTACAATTTCTTTCAAAAAACCACGCAAGACTGGCCTTCAAATTCTCCCACTTGCTCGCAAAAATCCACGCAATACTGCCTTTAAATTTTCCCGCTTTCTCACAAGAATAGCGTTTAATTTCTCCCGCTTTTCCCTAACAATCCTCACAAGACTGGCGTTTAACTTCTTCCGCTTTCACCGACGAATCTACTTAAATTTGGCGTTTAAATTCTCCCGCTTTTTCTCAAAATTCCACTTAAATTTGAACGTTAAGTTCTTCTTCCTTCTCCCAAAAATCTATTAAAATTTGCGCTTTTAATTCTTTCGCTTTATTGCAAAAAGAAAACCAAAGACCGGCCTTTCTCCCGCCTTTTCTCACAAATCTACTTAAATTTGGCCTTTAAATTCTCCCGCTTTTTTCAAAAAGTAAAGCCAAGACCGGGCTTAAAAATCTCCCGCCATTTAAAAAAATTATAGTTTAATTTGGCCCTTTAATTGTCCCGCCTTCTCCCTGAAATTAAGCCAAGACTGGCCTATACTTTCTCCCGTTTTTTTAACACTTATACAATTCATTATTAATTAAGCATTCTCTTGCTTTCTTTCAAAAATAGAGTTAAATTTCGCTTTAAAATTGTCGCGCTTTCTCCCTACAATTATGCCAGGACTGGCCTTTACTTTCTCCCGCAATCTCCCAAAAATCTACTTAATTTTGGCGTTAAAATTCTCCCACATTTCCCACAAAATCTACTTAAATTTGGCATTTAAAGTATCCCGTTTTTGTTTAAAAAAATTAGGCCAGGTTAGGCTTTAAATTCTCCTGCTAATTTTCAAAAATTATTCCAAGACTGGCCTCTAAATTCTTCCGCTTTCTCCCAAAAATCTACTTAAATTTCGCCTTCAACATCTCCCGCTTTTTCCCAAAAATTAAACCAAGACTGGCCTTTACTTTCTCCTACTTTCCCAAAAAAATCTACTTCAATTTGGCTGTTAAATTCTCCCATTGTTTTCAAAAAACTAACCCAAAACTGGCCTATGCTTTCTCCTGCTTTCTCCCAAAAATCTTCTTAATTTTGGCGTTTAACTTTTCCCGCTTTCTCCCACAAATCTTTTTATATTTGGCTTATAAATTCTCCTGCTTTTTTTCAAGAACTAAGCCAAGACTGGCCTTTAAAATCTTCCGCTTTTTTCCAAAATTGTACTTGAATTTGAAATTTAATTTCTATTCTGCTTTTTTCCAAAAATTAAGCCGAGACTGGCATTTACTTTCTCCCGCTTTCCCCAAAAAATCTACTTAAATTTGACTGTTAAATTCTCCCATTTTTTTCCCAATAAATTAAGCCAAGACTTTAATTTTCAGGAGATATAAATTATCTTCTGACGAAGGTAGAAGTGTCTAACGAAAGCTAGAGTAAAAAAAAGAATTCCGTTGCAGTCTTTAAGACTTTGATTATCATTATGCTAAACGGTTGGAAAGAGATAAAAAACTTAAATTTTCCCCACTTTTATTAAAAATTTAAATCAAGACTAGCCTTTAAATTCTCCCACTTTCTCGCAAAAGATAAACAAAGACTGGCCTTTAAATTCCCACGCCTTCTTCCACAAATCGACTTAAGGACTATGATTGACGGACAAAGACAAAATTTTCTGTAAATCTAAGAAACATAAAAAGTTTCAAGGCTAGCCACATTAAAAATATTGCATCGCTCCCTACAAGTGAGGCACCATTTTTTCGGGGAAGAATTGGTCTTTGTAGCTGCGTGTGTCCCTATCCATTCTTTGAACTCCCCGAATTGTGAGGTAATTCCTCCTGAGGAAGAAATCGTCACTTTTATCATTGATTTTCATGAGATTTAGGCAAAGATTCACTGATGTCTTAGTTACGTGTACTTACATGTAGCACTATATAGTCGGAAGGTGATATATAGCGCTATATAGTAGTACACGTAAGATGCAGCTATACTTGTGTGTGTACGGGAAATGAGAAAATTTGTCATTCAAATTTCATTTGACATTTGACTTTTGACGTGAAAGTTTCTCCTGATGTTCTTCGGTTCCTGTGAAGGTGATCAGTGACCTGGGTCATTCTAATCGTTTTCCTCGTTCTCCATCCTCCTCTGTCGTTATTCTCCTCATTCCTCATCCTCCTCTGTCGTTATTCTTCTCATTCGTCATCCTCCTCATTCATTATTCTCATCAAAATCGTTACCGTTATTGACAAAAATGAACCGGAATAAGGAAAATAAGGCAGGATTTTCAGGGAAGGGATTACAATGTAAGTAAAACTACACACTTATATTTACACACTTTCATTCAATTCAATGCTTTTACTGTCGTTTTTTCCTTGGAAGTATGTACAATTACACAACAGACGCAAATGGACATTTAAATGTATGTTACTCTTTTCTCCATTTTTAGCCAAACGGACCCTAATTGAGGAGAAAGTCTATGAGGTGCAGAGCTTCGGCTCAAACTCCAGGAAATCGTATAATAAAATGTAAGTGCTGGCCAACTTATTCGTGCATTCGTAATTTGAGTTTGATATGGATCCATTCGATCAAAATAATGTCTAAAATCTAAAATTCATACCAAAATTGAATGCATGCATGAGTGTAGTGAGTAGTTATAATATTTATCGTTACTTTTTTGCAGAGGAAATAAAAATCAAAAGTCCCAGGCGCGTCAAAAGCAGCAGCAACAACCATCATCATCATCGGCACCGCCACCACAAGAGGATGACGATGAATATTCCTTGAAGAAAAAGGACGTATACTGTACAAATTATGGTCATCGCAATTCCAGGTCATCCCATTTCTGTACCAAATGTGGACAAGACTTGTGGGAAGGAATCCCTTTATGCAAAGGGTGTTTGCTTAGCTATGAAGGTATGTAAATGCATAATATGTATATAAATGTGCTATAGTCTATATCATAAATACAAAATGTACATGCAACATAAAAGTCCCGTGGATGCATAATAATTAAAAACAAAATTTTTATTTTCTACAGGAAAACAATGGTTCCATTGCCCACGGTGCGGGCGGTGCATCGTGAGCACCTTGTCCTCCGAGCCGATGGACGACGGCTCAAGCTCAAGCACCAGCACCCCCCTCCAGCCCGGAATCCATAATAATAATTGAAATAACCCCCTCCCCCCATCCCCAATAAAGAACTTATACTTATTATATTATAAATATGCATATATATATATATAAATATATTAACGGTAAATTGTGGACTATGTATTATGTACAATGTAAAAATAAAAGTTTTATTTTCCCAAATAAAAACGTACTGCAATTCCATAACTAAATAACAAATAAACGTTTTCTACTGTTTGTAAGTACGACCCACTAGAGTTCCGGTCAATTTAGGTCAACGAAATTTTCTCCAAACGCTTCCATAAGCTGTAAGGCATACTTTGGCATATTGTGGACATATTTTTTTGACGATTTTCGTTCATGTAACCCGTGGAGTTCAGCTAAAATGTCAATTTAGGTCAAAAAGTGAAATTGGTCTGTAAATGTTAAGTTGGGCCTAGACCATGCGCCATGGCTGAAAATGTCAAGTTGGGCTTGGACCATGTCCCATGGCTGAAAATGGTCAAGTTGGGCGCGGACCATGTCCCATGGCCAAAAATGGTCAAGTTGGGCTTGGACCATGTCCCATGGCTGAAAATGGTCAAGTTGGGCTTGGACCATGTCCCTTGGCCAAAAATGGTCAAGTTGGGCTTGGACCATGTCCCTTGGCCAAAAATGGTCAAGTTGGGCGCGGACCATGTCCCATGGCTGAAAATGGTCAAGTTGGGCTTGGACCATGTCCAATGGCCCGAAATGGTCAAGTTGGGCCCAGACCATGTCCCATGGCCGAAAATGGTCAAGTTGGGCCTGGACCACGTCCCATGACCGAAAATGGTCAAAGTGGGCCTAGACCATGGCCCATGGTTGAAAATGGACGGTGTGGTATTAAATTAGCGTCCCCCACAAACAAATTTAGCCCCATTTTACCGAATGTGACGAAAATAAGCGAAAAACTATGGGAAAAGTATACTTTTCCAATTTTGGAAGCGTTTGGAGAAATTCAGCTAAAAGATCAATTTGGATCAAAATATGGAATTTTACCACAGGACCACAAAAGCTGTATAACATCAGAAGTTGTAAGACACCCGTAACAGCTTTTTTTGTAGTCTGCAACCTGCCCGTCGAGTTAAGGGTTATTTTCAAGTTTGTATTGAACAGCAATAATTTTTATGTCGACATCAATGCAAGAACTACCGCTAAAGCTTAGTTTTTCGAAGCTAAATGTAATGCCATAGCAACAAAATTCTAAGACAGCGTTTGTTCTTCCACTAATGTCGACATATAGGCCTTTACCGATTTCAAATCTCACACCCGGGCAGTCATTAAAAAGTAAAAGCTTTTTTGATTTGGGGGTTTTGGTTTCGGGTGTGGGCCTCTTCCCCAGCTTGTACTTTCTTCGTGCCTGCTGTTTTGTCTGTTCTTGAATGGCATTGCTAGACAAGAAATTCACAAAAAATAACTTTTTATTCAGATTTTTTTCGCTTTTTCAGCGCAGGGCCTTCTTTTGAGCAAGGCCTTTTTGTAGTCGATGCAAGTTTTGCAGTACAACTACGAGTTACAGCACGCCATGAATTTGTTGCACTAGTATGCGATACAGCACCTTCATTGGAAGTAACTGCATTTTTGACGTTTGTAGCTAATACAGCTTTTTTGGGCACTTTTTTGACGCGGGATTTTAGCACAGCAGGTTTTTTTACTATTTTTTTGTTTTTGGCTGATCCAGCTTTTTTTGCGGCCTTTTCGACAACTTGTTTTGCCAATTCTGCTTTGCGCTCTTTTGTTTGTTTAGCTGCTTCAATAGCGCTCAACCTGTATGCAGGTTGTCTGATGGGCATTTGTCGTTTGTACCGGGAATCGATAATCTCCGGTAAAACATCCTCCATATAAAACTTTGTTAAAGTTTTTTCCATGGCTTGCCAATGTTGAAATGTTTCTGCCTTGTAGATTCTTTCAACAAATATATCATGTTTCTTTGTGTTTTCATCATGGTCATACACTACGAAGTCAATGTAATCGTAACCGGTGACGTTCACAAGCATGACACATTGGTCAAAATACTTGTGCTTTCTAGAAAGTCGCATTTTCCACGTTTTACTTGCAGCATGTTTTAAAACAGATTTTTTAACCGTTTTACCAGTCAAGTCAATATATTCCAAAAAATTATCACTTTTTCGTGTAGGAATATCCTTTATGGGATTTATCGGACATTTTATTTCGACAAGTCCTGGTCCCTCATGATCACCCTGAATTATTCCATCGGGGGATGCCGCGAAGAAACCGTTTGTACTTGAAACAATAAGGCCAGTCTCTTCGACCTTGACCTTTTTCTTTTTTTCGTAAAATTGCCTTGCTGATTTTTCTAACAAAAGACCCCGTTTTCTCGGATCATCTGCACGAAGTTCTTTGGTCTCGTGTGTGTGCAATTTTCGAATCAGAAAAGCCGAGTTATTTGTAGAATCTCGCATGCTACAAATAGTTCCCGCACAGCTAGCTGTAATACGGCACCTTCGTTCTCTTTTCCATCTTTCATTGAAAGACTGCTCTGTTGTGTCTTTTGAGAGTTCTTGGATTTCTTCTGGAGTTAAGGATAACCTTTCCAAAAATTCCTTTTCTCTTTCAGAATATACTTCCGGAGACATATCAGGAGCTTTGGCATGACTACCATAATCTTCGTCTCCTGTAACGGTGTCTGTCAAACTCTTTGACTTTGACTTTTTCGCTCTCTTGGTTTGTTTTTTAGGATGACTTGCTTGGTACGCTTTGGTCGCCTGAGCTTCGTCATGCAAAGTCTTGTACCTATGATTCCAAGCATCAGATTCAACATTGTTGCCCAATAGTTTCATAAATTTCGGAAACCAAAAGCTTCCGAATTGAAAGGACATGAGTGCACAAGCGATGCGGATGTTGTATCCATAACGCTTCGCAAAGTTAACGCGTTTGCCTTGTAGGTATTTGCAAACTTGACTCATAAACGATTCAGCAATATTGCTGGTTAAATTCGGAAGCAACATTGCAGCTTTATTTGCCGGATAGTACAGAGCTTCGCGAATTCGCTCATAAATCATTTTGTTTTTATAGCTTGGGACCAAGTTTGTTTCCTTTTTATTACAAGGAATGTAACATCGGCAGTTATCGTGACACCCAAAAACATGGTTAACGATGTTCAAAATATCTTGCGACAAAGCTCGAGCTGCCGCTCCAGTAGTCCCTTGCACTGGATTTTTACTGTTGTTTTGAATGGCACCTCTTACGGCTTTGCCAAATCGGTCAAAGTGTTGAAGAAGGAAATTTCTGTCCTCTATTGGAATACAAGTATTTTCAAGTATATCATAGAGCCGGTTATTGAAACATTTGATAACGTGATTCACGCATTCAATCTTCTCCACTTGGACCTTTTTCATTTGTCCGTTTATTAGGACTTCTGGGTAATCAACTCTTGTCAGCACATTGTGGTAACAACTGGAATCCCCATCGCCAATCATGGACTTGTATATAAGACCATGCATTGACATACTTTTTTGAAACCCCTCGACTATTATATCTGCTTCCATAGCCTGGGAACTGCCAATCCAGTTTCGCTGGCAGTCATGTTCTGGAACATTACATAGTTCCATATCCATGTACCCTTTTGCTTTACAAACGCTACACGTTTTTATTCGCGTGCCAATCCAAAGGGGTTTTTTGGTCCGGTGACCAATTATGACTGCCATTCCGGCATTGGCATTGTAAGAGTGGCCGTATGATCGTTTAGCCCAACTACCGTCAACCACGACTGTAATAAATGGAATTTTGGTTCCATTTTTGTCGGTATAGTAGTGTCCGGCTTCCAAAGCCAATTTGGCTTCTTCTCGGCCGTTTTGCAAAAGAACTTTTCTAGTTACTTTCGTAAGATCACAATGGATATTTTTTTGGTCTGCTTGAAACCTGTATCTTGTCGGGAATGGAATTTCCATAACCGCAGTAAGGTTTTTTGTTTGTTCAAAAGTTGCTCCTGAAACAAACATTCCCCAAAGACATCGTTCATTGTACGACATCGTTTCAGCTGGAGAAAAAATTGGAATTTTTCTGAAACATTCACATTTGGTACATTTCAGAATAATGTGATCGTTTGTTTGTTTCTCAAACTTCAGGTCACCATTGGGACACGATTTTGCGTGAGCTTTAATCTTTTTGCTCATCATGTCAAGCGATTCCCTTGACTGAACCACATAGTTGTAAACGGGTTCCTTTTCAGGTTTTTTCCGAGGTTTTTTCCGAGCGGTTTCGGGCACTGTACCTTCAGGTTCAGCAGCCGGAACATTGTCCATGGCTTGACCACCCTCGTCAACCGCTTCCGGTTCGCCAGCCGGAACATTGTCCACGGCTTGACCGCCCTCGTCAACCGCTTCCGGTTCTCCAGCCGGAACATTGTCCACGGCTTGACCACCCTCGTCAACCGCTTCCGGTTCAGCAGCCGGAACATTGTCCACGGCTTGAACACCCTCGTCAACCGCTTCCGGTTCAGCAGCCGGAACATTGTCCACGGCTTGACCACCCTCGTCAACCGCTTCCGGTTCGCCAGCCGGAACATTGTCCATGGCTTGGCCGATTCCATTGACATCGGTCATTTGCAAGGCGTCAACTGCCCTCCTCCTTTCTTCCAACTTTTTCTTTCCTCTTCTACTTCTTGCCAAAGCCGATCCAGATTTGTACTTCGTGCTGTACCCCATCTGAAAAAAAATAAAAGCTTTGAGAAATTTTGATTGCGATGGATCGCTTGCATTAATTTTTATCCAAATAGTCGATTTTGATCAAAGATTCTGAATATACAATTTCGCCAAGTTTAGTACGGACAGTGTGCAACACTTCTTAAAAGGACCAACTTTTAAAATCATATGATGCCTATTGCGATGCTCATATGACCATCGAGTCCATAGTTAATAGATATATTATATCCATTAATTACGACTTCCCAATGTGAATTTGAAAGGTCGATATCTTTGACATTTAACCGAATGCCCAAAAAATATACCCGGATTGACCCGATGCGGCGTCAGGGGTCAGAGTTTTAAGCTTATATTATTTTTTTGAGTTCAGCATCGTACATTTGCATTTAGTATTTAGCGCAAAAAATTGACATTACATTTTTCATGAAACACCATGTCTGACCACTATTTTTTAGGACCTTGGCGGATGATTGATTTTTTTTGATCAAATATTCGAATTTTACACCATTATTAACCTATAATATACGGTTACTAGTAAGTCACCACGATGTATTTTGTCCACCGGCAGTTTTCATGTATGATATACAAGTGACTTTCGATTTCCTCCAAATCCATCGTGGAGCTCCGAAACTCCGGATATACGCGTTTCAGATCATTTTAAGAGCTTGAGAAAAAAACACTTTTTTCATAATATGTACCTTTTTTTACTGAAACTCAGGGGTCACAGGGACTCGAAATGGCCTAAAATGTGTCGTTTGATGCGTCAAAGTATGTTTTTCAACGTTTAAAAGCATTTGGAGAAGTTTCTTTTTTTTTGACCCCAATTGACCTTTTAACTGACCCCCAGGGGTCGCGGGGACTTAAAATGGTCTAAAAGTGCCTTGGGATGTGTCAAAGTATGTTTCTCAACGTTTAAAAGCATTTGGAGAAGTTTCATTTTTTGACCGTATTTGACCTTTTTACTGACCCCCAGGGGTCATGGGGACTCAAAATGGTCTAAAAAGTGTCTTGGGATGTGTCAAAGTATGTTTTGCAACTTTTGGCAGCTTTTGGAGAAATTTCATTTTTTAGCCCTTTTTGGCCCTTCCCACTGGTGGGAGGTGGGGTCGAAATTTTTCTAAGTTTTTTTCGAAAAAAAGTCAAAGTCTTAGAATTCTCTGAAACGCATTTTGCACTACAAAACACCCCAAAATGTTGATGTTTGTCCACACACACACGGACGGACGGACGGACGGACGGACACACCGACGAACAGACAGACAGTTTTCTTGTAATATACAATGGAGTGATAATATACAGTGCATAGCTATATGCAGAACTGAAATGGTAAAGTAACGTAGAGCCAATTCCCATACTTGACTTTTCCACCCCCGCAAAACATGTCTCGTTCTGCACAGTTTGTTTGCTGGCTGATAGGGAAATAACGTTTTTTATATCATGCAATTTGGACAGAATGCAAAGCTAGCGAACTTTCACTCGCCAACAAACACCTTTGCCTCCTGCCCTTTCACCTCTTTTACAATGACCTGATTATTAGCATGTTCTTTAGGGTTTTATCGTCCCATAATGTTTCTCATTTTCTTAACTTCGAAATCCCAAATCACCATTCTCAAAATTGTTCGACTAGCGCGTTACCACCTTCCATTACCTTCTTCTTATTGAAAATCCTCTTCAATTTTATTCGCATACCAATTAAGTATACAAACCCATCATATTTTATTACAGACCTTTTAAAACCAAGGAGTTCGTGAGCCGATTAAATTTCATCACTTTTTATTACGTGACTTTCATAGCCATAATATACTCAACTGCATAAACAACGTTCTTGCCTAAATGCCAAAACGTCTATAATGGTTATGTTTCGAACACCCTCTCAAAAAAGTATAAGCATTTACACATACTAAGTATCCATTCACCTATGTATATTTGTTATGATAACAAACTTTGAGGAAACGCTTGTACCATACTACATATTGCTCATCATTATAATATTGAGTAAATTTCTTAAACCAATAACTTTTAGAAGAATATTCTATGCTTGATATTGACAAAATGTATGAAATAGTATAAATGATATGAAAAACAAGGAGACATTTTACCTTTAGACTACCATAGCTCTTGCTTTTGAACTGAGGCATCATTGAATAATCTTGTGGAATTTTGTGTTGGCTGTATTGTTCAATTTGAAAGTCATCTTGGGGACGATAGTGACTCCAATTCGGAGCAGATGAATTTGAATTACTGTACAAGGCATTTGTATACGGTTGCCTGGAAAATTCGGAGGTGAACGGCAAAGGTTGATGAGAACCAGAAGTAATATCGCTGTATCTTTGTCTGTTACTAAGTGGAGCTTGGGGAAGGTATTTATTATGTTGCATACCACCACTTCCATTTTGATGCTCGTACTCATCCACTGATCTCAATCTGTCGTAAATTGAGTCCAAACTTGAACTTATAGTTGTGGGTAAATGCTTTGGTGGTAAATTCATGATTGGTGGTGGTGGTTGTTGGGGTGGTAGCGGCATATGTGGCGGGGGAGGTGGAGGACTTGGACTCCTTGTCCTTCGGCCGTCAATTTTATCAGCATGATAATTCATTGAATTGTTATGGACGTGATGTTGTTGCAGCTGATGTTGATTCGGATAGAAATGCCGAGACGGTGAAACTCCTCTCTGCTCCCTTTGATAGGATTGAGATGGATTAAAGTTTTGAGTTGGACTTGGCTGCTGATGAAAATATTGACCTTGCCTTTGAGTTGACTGACCCATCCTCATACTACTACTATCACAATCATTGCCAAAGAGTACAGGGGGTGGGAGAATATCCAAGTTCATTGAACGGGCTTTCATGAAATCCTTTCTTCGGCCATCAGATCTTCTGGAGGGACGAGGAGGTCTGGGTGACATGGGTACAAGATTTGAAGGCTGTGGCCCATTTTCATTACTGTCGTTATTATTATTATTATTGATGCCATTACTATTGATATTAATGTTGTTACTCTGAAGATGATGAGCACTGCTATCATAATACCGTTGAGGGGTCGGTTGGTCAACCTGTACTTGTCTTGAATTCTGACTGCCGAATTGATTTTGACTTTTATTAATATTACTAGCATTACTACTATTCAGTTCAGCTCTATTATTGTACTCTGATTGTTCTGAATCACTAAGAAAGTTTTCTTTCCTCAAAATATCATTTAAACTCGCCAAAAAGTCCCAGTCCTCAGTTGTGGACTTAATGGGCGACGTTTTACATCCACGATACTTCATGGCCGAATGGCCACCATTATTATTATTATTATTATTAGTGCTTGGAGATGAAACAGGTTGCAAAAACGAAGATTGTCCGTTGACACCAAATACTTTATCACCATTAACTTTAGCATTGTTGTTTCTAGCAGAGACGGTTGAATGAGGACTGTCCAAGTTTAAAAATGGAGTTTCACTGGCAGAATTTCCTTTTGGAGATGCTGATGATACAACTCCATTTGTAGTTCGCATTGCTAGTCCACCGGCATTAACAAAACTTTGGGAAAACCAACTATTATCACTACTAATACTACCACTACCACTTCCAATCATTGGTTTTTCTTCCGTTGTATTAAAATTTTTGTCTTTGTCTTGTTTTGGGCTAAATTGATGATTGAAATTTACTTGACTGTCAATTGATTCATGATTTGAGGGTGAAAAATGAGAAATACCATATCCAGTTGCAACTGCACTCGGAGCCGTCGTCGTCGTCGATTGTGACGATTGTCGACCTCGGGGTAAATTTTCATAAATTCCAATATTTGATTTACTCATTTCCAATCCTCTTGTGATGTGCTTTATAATAAGTATTGTTATTTTTCAACACGAACCATTTGCACAACAACAATGCTTAGCTTTATGGCAAATCGGAATAGTTTAAAGATATCACCAAAAAGTACAAGTCGATTTATACTCATGATGCACTAAAATATTGTTGAACTTTTTGTAAAAAAAAACAACTCGGACAAAAAACAAATTCCAACTGATGCCCACATAGTCACTGGCAAACTATTTTATGTGCATATCACACAAAGGGAGAAGACAGTTTTTTCCCTATTTAATATACAATCCATGTCTGAGACTACACTCCAAAAACTTGTATCACTTATCCCTCGCTCTGAATCCCAATGAAAATTTATGTGATTGTATTGCAGGCACATACAAACACACACACACACTATATGTACACGTTTTTACCACGTACTTTTTATTGAATAGTATGGAGTATGGAGAAACAAAAGGAAAGAATAACAAGCAATCGGTAGAATCAAAAGGAATCCGTCTTTTCTTTCTTGTAAAGAAAAGTAAGCCCACTTTTTCCTTCTTTTTTGCTGTAGAATACGCAATAGATAGATAAATATAAGAAGAATCAGTAGCAGTAAGATTCACAAGACTTGTTTCATGGAATTTTTAACCTTTGTGGTTGTCAATGTTAAATTATTTTACTTTTATATACCCTAGACTCTAGACTATGCTTTTTTTACAATTCACGTTTTTTGGAAAGTGTTCAGCTTTAAGAGTTTTTTATACAATTTTTTCTTCCAGAAATTAAACTTATTGAAGCCGGATGTTGAAAGTTCAAACGATCACATCGAAATTGGATTACAATAATCTATTGATGTTGTAATCTAATGGTATGTGGTACATGCCATAGACTAGTCGACAAAAAAATCTCACTTTACTTCTTGGCAAATTTTCCCTCAGGTGAAATGAAACGAATGCAACTATTGTATGTACTTGTGGATTCTTCACATACACGAACACATAAAAAGTACACACAGTATACATACACTCACCGATTCCAAAGAAAAGCCGGGAAAGCTCTTGTACTTAATTAAGAGTTGAATAGTAATATGTGTAGAGAAGATCAGTACATTTGCTGTTCCTTTACCACTATTTACAAGTAATCAAGTGAAAAGGTGACAACTAGTTTGAAAACATCCTCTAATAGTTTGGTGAGGGCACATTGACTACCCATTGTCTATAGATCGCCACATTTTACGGACGAAGTAACTGATCAGTACACATTATTTATACACCGCAAGTCTTTTTATCCTTCGGACTTTCTATATGCACACACACACTGATCTACACAGCTGATTTCCACAGTTTTGTACTACTGCTGTATACTTTTATGTGATGATGAAAAGACAATGCTTCCAACTCCATAAGCTGACATAATATGCATGTACATTGTACATGTATAATTTTCTTGAAAAATTCAGCCTGTCTATCTATAGATAGCGATAAAGATAAGAGAATCCGGCTAAATTTTATTTATATTTTAGAACAGCAAATCGCCATTTGTTGCAATTTTAACCTTAAGTAACTCCTTCACACTCACACATGATAATATATACCCTACATACTATACTTGTGAACTAGCTAGGAAAAGATCGAGATAGATTTTTGTTGGAAGAGAAAAAGACAGTATATGTGTGTCTATGTGTTGTCTGTGTCTGTATGTGTGTGAAAAACAAATTTACACTTCTTTTCGTCGTCGTCTCAAAGTGAAATATTCATATGTATATGAATATACAGACAGTAAGAGAGAGAGAATTTGTTGGTGAAGGAAAATTCTTCACAACAAGGAAAACATGAAGTTAGCTCAAGCAGGGTACATCACACAAGAAATCCTTAATTCGATCTTTGAGCCACACAAAAATACACAGACAAACATATATACAATATACAACTAATAGTATGGATAACGTGTAATGTGTATGTGTATTATATTAACAAGAATAAAGCATACATCTATGTATACATTTACTAGAATAATATTTAATGCACACGTATGAGAATTTAAATATGTACCCACACAACATGTACACAGATCGGTATATCAATTCAATATATTTTGTACACACATATATGTATAGTTTATGTATATATTATACCAATAGTTTGTAGCAGAGGATCATAAACTCAATCTTATAAAGCTGAAGAAGAATTAAGAAGGGGCTAAATAAGTGTATCGTGTATCCAGATGAAAAATATTGCCAAGCTTTCAAAGTTTAGTGGAGTGAGTGAGTATTAGTGTGGTGGTGGTAATACTTGTAGCTGTAGATGTACACATATAGTAGATAGTCGTAGCTACAATTGGAAGATGTTTAACAGTTTATATGTATTTCTTATTTCTCTTATTACACAGCACTACTCTATTGCTTCTCCTTATATCTACCTATATAAAACAAATGCTGTAGGCAGAGGCAGAGAGAGAGAGAGAGAGAGAGAAACGGAGAAAGAGAAAGAGAGAGAAACTAATCCCGATGGAGTAGAGCACATGAAACTTGTGAAACTGACAAAGTAGAGTCGAAGAGGAGGTTGACGGCCCAAACGTGCGGGGTATTCATGCCAAGCAAGCAAACACTGCCTACTTGCTACTCTCATTCTTTCTTTCTCGGGATGTCCTATACAGTAGGAGAAACGACGACGACAAACACACACTGATTCACCGATTCATTTTCTCTCACTCTCATAAGAAATATCCATAGAAAAAAATGCATACTGTGAACATGAGTACTTAACAGATGGATAGATAGAAAGAGAGATGCAGGGAGGGAGAGAGAGAGAGTGAAATGCAATGTAATATGAAGAAACGGTGATAGCAATGGCAATGGCAAAAACCTATCGTATGGTTAAATTTGAAATCTATTATAAAAAACATACTGGTATTTTGGTTTTACCCTCGTCGACGTTTGCCTGATTTAGAGAATAAAAACTGCTTCTATCTGTTTATTATGTATGTACTTATTTACTAAGGAGGAGGAGAAAGAAGTAGGAAGCCAAAGGAAGGAACTCGGTGCACATAATATTGCCGTGGCAAGTGACTCAATACACATACACCTACAACAGTCAGTTTTTTCCCAGTTTTTCAATCTCACTCTCTCGTTCTATCCCCATCTCTCTATAAATATATTACACGATAGTGTGCATAGAGGAGAAAAAAAACAAGTTTCAGATCAATAAAGATGGGAGGAAATAATATATTTCC
Source organism: Sminthurinus bimaculatus (assembly GCA_034698285.1). Lineage (NCBI taxonomy): Eukaryota > Metazoa > Arthropoda > Collembola > Symphypleona > Katiannidae > Sminthurinus > Sminthurinus bimaculatus. Next base: position 17,484 of record JAQIVE010000385.1, on the reverse strand, counting down.
TCGATAATGAGCAGCAGAATGAGCTTACAGTTCCTTTCCCTTTCTTTGTGTACATCTAGATGCTCTCGTAAGTTGAATTTCTGTATGGCACATGAATCTTTTTTTATCCTATTCCTTGCTTGATTCGATGCGTCGGAATATATAAATAGACAATTTATATCTATTTATATGTTGTACACTAAAGTGGTTATTGTTATTATAATATAAATTTCCTGTCGCGCAATGATGTTAGACAGATCTTCATTATATCTTACATCATGTCGTAGATTGTAGACCAAACTTCAATTCTTTATAAAATATACATTGAATTTGTCACGAATTATGCACTCTCTCTTTTAAGGTTTTTCGTTTTGTGACATAATGTCGATCCGATAATTTACTAATTTACTCAAACATGAAATGTAATATATGTACTAAAAATGTCTGAGCACAATATGTACCAGTTAGTATATAATAATTTTCACTTACCTCAAGTAAATTAATTATCTTTTGGCACCAACATTTCAGAAAGAGTTGATCATCTGCTGAAAGTTCCAAGAGTTGATTACGAACAAAATCCCATTCTATCGAGTTTCTTCGTATAAAAGGGACAAGCCTCTCTTCTGAATTTGTCATTTGTCATTCGTAAAATTGCGGGTTGCATTAATATCCATTTTGTATCCAATTTATAATTCCAAAGGTTTTCAACCACGAAGAAGAGTGAAGATGAAGATGTAGAAGGACGCCAAGTGGAACATGAAAAAATAAATAAATATACCCAAGATGAATTATTATTATTAGTAGTACACACGCAGCATATCTTACACATAAGCTTCATGGTAGTTGCTGTTTTTACTATCATCTGGAATAACTACCTTAGCTATTTAATCTTGACACTTGGCATTTACTTAATTCTTTGCTATTTGCTATATATGCATACAACATATGTATTATATGTAACGACAACACAAATCTTGCATTATCCGGTCCCATAAAATATATACAAGAAAAAGGAAGACAATATCGATGATGTCAAACTAATAATACACATTAAAATTAAAAGTACTCGAGGTTTACATCGACAACTTGGCCCTCGTCAAACCTTCATGAAAATTACGTTCATTCATCACAACTTACTATTTGATAATATATAATGCCTGTATTTATGTAGTATTCACTACACTTTGTACGGCTCATATAGTGAATGATAACGAGACAGAGTTTACGTGCAATCTTTTGAGAAAAGCATGCATGTACATATATATTGAAAAAAATTAAATATTCTTGCAAGTTTTTTGAATGAGCAGACTTTTTGGCATATTGCCATCTTCAAAGGAAATAACACGGGACTTTTTCTGTCTCTCCGTCGTTTGTCTCATTTTCTTGCTCTGCTTGACTATATACTTGACGATCAATCACGGATTATCTACAAATTCCTATATCCTGTATACATGTCCTGTAACATGGACTCATCATGATGATCATGATCCTTCATTCAAATTGGATGAAGAAGAAGAAGATGCTAACAAAACAAACAATCACTTAAAGTTAAAGTAAACCCAGAGTACTACGATATCATGTTCAAGACAGTATGTTTATTGTTTATGTATATCTACATAGCTAGTAATAATGGTAAGGCGGAGAGAAATCAAATGAAAATGTGTAGCAATTATTTGTTTACTTACCTGCGTTTAATTTTAAAAGATCCATTGTTGTTTTCCTTCGTGTCGAGAGTTTAGATTAGAGCTTCTTATACTTGTTTTGTATTATTATTACACTTTGGTTTTATTGGCAAATGGTTTGTAGTTTGTACACAATGTAAGCAAATTGGAAAAGACGATAGTTTGATAGGAATGAAGTTATTAACGAAATTTGTGCGATTGGAAGTTGTAATTGTAACTAATCAACTAACCTAATTTTAATAGGTAATTAAGAAATTAAGAAGCAATGTTATTAAAATTACAAAAGTTATATCAAAACAATACAAAAATGTACAAAATACCGGATGTCTAGTATCGTTTAACGTAATGACGATTACAAAAATGACAAGCCCAGAAAAGGGTTGAATCCCGGATGAATGTGATTATTATTTTTATCTATCCTAAACCCTAAACCTTGATGATAAATGATAATGAAATTAAAAACAAATTAAACAACCTACACAAACAACTCTACTACAAAAGAATAACTTCAGCATGTGCAAGCAATCACAGCTTTTCCGATGGAACAGCATAAAAAATAACTATGTATGACTCTCTCAAAACCAGAGATCCTTGTAATTTTCAAAATAATTCTGCTAACGGAAATTTTATTTTCAATTTTCTTGTTTGTGAATGTCAGAGTTTAGAAAAGTTAAGTTCTTTGTTAATTAAATGTCATTAAAAATAGCTATTTAGGTGTAATCATTTAATCAACGAAATTTCGAAAATGGCTTGTATCACAAGCAAATCCAGTTTAGTTGGTCAGTTGTTTTTGAAGTTTGGACGTCGACAATCTTATGTAGTTTTAAGTCAAAGGCGATGCTTTTCCGTAGACACGCCGAAAGAAGAAAAAATATCGGAGGAGCCAAGTGACTTTTATGACATCGTCATCGCTGGAGGTGGATTGATTGGAACAGCTTTTGGTGTTGCTTTAGGTATCATCATAACATTCTTTATGATCTTTACATACTACTAAGTAGTAACTACTTACAATAGTACCTTATTATTTATTATTGTCTGTAGTGTATTACGTATTACATATTACATATAATAATGAATAATGTTATATGTTATGCTCATTTTAAGTTTTTGTTCATAATAAAATATTATATTTTTTAAATACATAGGTAATAGCCCACTGTTTTCGGACAAACGGATATTGCTCCTTGAAGCTTCAAAACAATTTTTTACTCATCCTCCTCCAAATAGTGACCAGAATTCAACAACTCCAAATTTTAGTAACCGGGTATTCGCTATATCACCTGGTTCAAAACGGATTCTAGAGGACATTAATGCTTGGCAAGATATTTGGAGATACCAAGAAGTGTCTTCTCTCCAGGTTGATGCAAGAGACTTGTGTTTTTATCAATATTGTTCGTTCTAAAAAGGATATTTAAATAAAGGGATAACATATTATTATACGAAGGTACTTATTGCAGGCTTCAATGTGTTTGTAGGTTTGGGACGCTCTTTCCGATGCCAGTATTACTATTGCTAATGAAGGATTTTCGGAGCCTGTGTCATATATTGTGGAAAATCCAATCCTACTCTATGCTTTGAATAAAGCCTTAAATCAGGTTTGATTTTTTAAGAAATACAATTATAAATAAAAAATACATATTTGTGAGCTCTGCATAAATCAAATCTTACCAGGACCTATTTTTTGAACAACATCAATTACTTTTATTAAAAAAACGACATTTCGTAACAAGTTTTGGATGCATCTGCGAATCTTGCTTGAAACAAATTTCAAAAACAATCATTTTTAATGTTTCATAACATTGTCTCTAAAGGTTTCAAATGTTACGACGGAATTTGGATGTGGTTTACAAAGCTGCACCATTCCAAGTGCAAGCAGTTCAAACGATCGTGCCGATGTTATTTTATCAAATGGTAAAAGGATTTCAACTAGTCTTCTAGTAAGTCAATCAGCCTACATTTTGATCTATGTACTATAGACAAATAATAAAGCCATTTTATATAATTGGACTCTCCTGAGGATTTCCACATGGCCATTACACGTAAGCCGTCAGAGAATCTTATGGTACATAATTGTCTTTTAGATAGGAGCTGATGGTTACAATTCTCGAGTAAGAGCAGCTATGAAATCTCCATATTTACAAGGAAGTTATGAAAGAACGGCTATTGTGGCTACACTTCGTTTAATGGAGGTGAACAAGAAATTACATACTATGTGAATTGAATAACATAACTCATTTGTTTCAAAATTCTTGTATCTTTATACACACAGCAAATTGTTTTCATATATTAGGGAAGTGAGAATAGCATTGCTTGGCAAAGGTTCTTACCAACTGGAGGTCCAATCGCTCTTTTACCGGTACTTTAATTACTTTAATGTACATATTTTTCAGTATCAGTGTTGTTGTGAAAGTTATGATTCACGACTAAAATGAATGTATATTATTTTATAACTAAAAGCTAGCACCAGAGTACAGTTCACTAGTTTGGAGCACGACTCCAGAAAATGCCAAAAGATTAATGGCATTATCTGATGAAGAATTCGCGTATGAAGTAAATACTGCTATTGTAAGTGTAACGTTTAAAAATTTGCCTTTGAACATGCTCAGTTATTAAGAAAATGTTAATATTAGTAAATACTAAATTATGTGTATTAAATATTGAATACATAACTATGGTATAAACAATTTTCTTCTTCCTTTAATTTTGTTTCAGTGGAAAGAATATCCTCGGTCAGAAATTGTGCAAAAATCCCTCGAACTTGTATCTAGTCTAGCTCCCAGTAAACCAAGAATGTTACCGCCATCCGTTTCTAGTGTTGTTGAAAAGTCTCGTGCAACGTTTCCTTTAGGATTTGGCCATGCAGCATATTATGTGAATCGTAATTCTGCACTGATAGGGTGACTAAATTATAAATTATAACTGTGATTTTGAAATTTAAGCGATGCTTTTCACTCAGATTGCTTCTCAAATAATTAATTTGCATTTTTTTGACATGCAGAGATGCAGCTCACAGAGTACATCCATTGGGAGGTCAAGGACTCAATTTAGGATTTGGTGATGTTAGTTGTTTGGTGAAGGTTTTAGAAAATTCTATTCGCGTCGGTGGAAATATTGGTATGCATTCTAAACTTTAACTTTATATGCCTCAAATATTTATCCCTATATATACTGCCAGAAGTGCAAATATATTTTCTAATATACACAATGTTTTTGTTTTTGATTTCAGGAGACATTGAAAGTCTAAAAGCATATGAAACAGAAAGGCAGCGCCATAATGTCGCTATAACTTCAGGACTTGACATTTTACATCGCCTTTACAGCTTCGATTTTTCACCTATTGTTGCAGTGAGATCTGTTGGTCTATCGCTCGTAAATTCATCAGATCGTCTTAAGGTAAGTTTTGTATAATAGAACCCAAGTTTACTTTTATAAATTGTATCTTATAATACGTATTTTAATGTTTTTGTCAAACTCAATGTGTATATTATTTTCCTATGATATTAGAAATGCATAATGGCTCAAGCTGCTGCGTAATTTTTTATCAAGAATCCGAAAAAATCATGATGTAAGTTTCGTTACAAATCGTTTATTTAAAAAAATAGCACATATATCTTTTGAATTTAGTTTGCCCACGGTGTTTCACCTTGTTCATCGTTTTTGATCAATATAGCATCACAGTCAGTCCCAGTTGATCTCCGTGCTTTATCAAAATCTTTTAAATTCATCCTACAAGTTCCTAATTAAAAACCAAAAATCATCATTATGAATTTTTCATTTTTCCACAATGTTTGTAGTTATAATTTTCAATTTTCTTCTGTTTTCAGAATTGAATAGCGAATAACAAGTAACAAGTAATATTACTTGGTTCTTACTGTCGGAAAAGGATGGATTGTTGTAATAAATGTAATTTTCCTTCAAATCGAATCCAGTGACCAGTACATAATGACCATGAAAACATCTTCTAAAGCAGCAGGTTAAATACAAAACGGATACCATCGACAACGGACAGTCAATACAGTCAAGGAGATTTCCATTCACTAATACAATGGCAGGACCTCGTACCAGCACATTTTCTAAAATTTCTTCAAGACTAATTGTTTTGACTGTAATTAAAATCCCAAGATCCGATGCTTCAGAAAAGCGCTTGTACACTCGTTCAGTATCCTGAGAATGAAGTAAAATGGTCTTTCATTAATTCATGGAATGTACTTATTATCAAGGGGGTGAAATAACTCGTCAGGTTAGTTGTTTTGTCAGATTTTTTATGTAAAAACTTTCTCTATAAACTTGAATACGAATGTACTTTATCCATAATTTTTCGATAAAAACGGTAGTCTTTAAATTCTGGATTCACTCCCGCAAAATTCGTAACGAACACGAAGGACTTTTTTAGCCTATGAAGGATGTAACATAGGTCAATGGTCCATATGCTATAAAAATAAATGATAAACGTACTGTTAATTTCATAAAAATAATATGAAATTACATTTGAAAATATCTAATTTTATGTTTTTCACTAATTTAAATCATTAGCATTATTGCATACTGCCATTTCAAAAATGGCTTCAGAGTTATGGGCTTGCAGACAATGATGTCGAAGTACTAACTTAAACCAGATTATCTGCAAGCCACGAGCTCTGAAGGTATTTTATGATCGACAGTGAAATCCATTCAATACTGTTCTTTATAAAATAACTTTACCGCTTTGAAACGGCAAAACTCTTGAAGCTTTAAAGTGGTGAAATTATTTTATAAAGGACACTACCTGGTTTAATTTTTGCTAAATACTGTAGAGTAAAATGTTTTAGATTTGAACTAATACGATACCTAGTACCTAGTTTCTAATCCGAATTCATCTCTGTAATACTGAAGGTCATCATATAATTTACGCCTATTTTGTATTGGTAAACATTGAGCGATACAGGCGATTCCACAATCCCAACTGTATTTCTGTCTCCACGGTAGAATATGTCTCTGAAATTTTAAATTGGCTTCTCGGGAAGTAATATTGCAACTAGGCTTATTAAAAGTGAAGTTTTTGTCGCCACTTTTCTCGTTCCTAAAAAATGTCAAAATTGCATATATGCTATTTTATTATTCACATTCGATTTTGTTTTCAAAAGAAATACTTTTGTTTCACGTTTCTTATGAACTTACTGAGCGTCATGTTGAAGACAGTGTGAACTGCTGATTTCCTCCTCTTCTATTTGGAGGGGCACAAAGTCTCCATGGGAAGCAGTATGCATTTTCTTAGTTTTTCAGGTTCTTTAGAAAGATCACTTTAAATTTTGGATTACTTTAGGGCATAATTTGCAAGAGTAGGTATACCTAGAATTTTATCTCACTTTTGTTAATTTACTGAGATTTTATTCAGTAAGAGGGTACGTGTATAGTGTATAGTGCTTCCAGATGATAAAATAAACTTTTTTTGAGTGCTTGGGGGCATTGCAAAATTTTCAGGGCACAATATGTAGAGTATTAGAAATGGTTACCCTAAACTGTGATGCAATAAATTTTGGACTGTGCTCGTAAGAAAATCAAGTTCGGGAAATAACAAATAGTAAATTACAGAGTTAAATTTCTGAGGAAACTCGTGAATTCATCTTGCGAAATATTCTATTTAAAGTAGTTTTCCCGTGATTTTTCTAGACACAATGTGCACGGTTTAATCATGTTTACACTTGGTATTCTCCATTTTATTATGAATTCAATATTTGAGGCTCTGGTTAAAGGCAAGTAGTAGCCGTATAAAGTGCGATTTACAACTGATGTTGCTTTTGATTTCACATAATATGGATTGCATAGTTTATGCCTGATTCGGTGCATGTATCTTGCATGAATTTACATACAATTGAGTATGCGTAATATATTATGCAGTTATCATTTTACATTTATTAATTCTTTATCTGTGACCGTGGTACATCTGTGCATAGGAGAGAGATTAAAGTTGCCATTTATCTTTGTCCGATAAATAAGCATATACTTTTATTCCTCGTCAACGGTCAGTCTATACATGCATACGATACATTATACATACATACATCGTGTTTTCATGTAGATATTTGCATGCAGACTCTGTGACTAGTACAGATTTTCGTACAGATTATGCTTACAAGCGATGTCCTGCTTGTTACTGTTGCAGTATTATAAATCTACGTATGATTACACGTGACAAGGGAATTTTCTCGATACGGATGATCAATCCACTTTATATCATACATTTTATGAAACCATGATGTTTTATTATGGAAAGAAATAGGAGAAATATAAAATGTATAATATCCTAAGTAATGTAACGACAGTTTATACAGATAGTTTGCAATGTCCAAATAATTCTCTACACACGTCTTTCAACTGTAATAAATACATGTTACATTATTATATGGGCGAACAAATAATGACTGCCAAAGTATTTTTAAATAGAAACTGTCATCGTCTCATTTGTATAGTGGTATAATAGAAATAAGATTGAAATGTGGGCAGTCACATGTGCATAAGTCTGTACAAGTTCAAAATCAGAGATCAGAGTCAAAGGAATACTTATAAAAGTATAAGACGAGACACATTAGGTCCTAGTCTCTCGTTTATAGAACTTAAATAGGTGTATCTGCGTTTGTTTTGTATGAAGCGTGCGTGTATGTGTGTGTGTGTGTATTTGTTATATGTACATGTGCATGTCATTTATTTGGAAGTAATTCAAAGTCAGTCGTCGTCGAATGAACTGCTCCTCATAGCATGAAGCATGTAATGTATAAAACGATGAGGCTTTTTTCCTTCATTTAATTTTTGTATGTATGTGTGTTGTGTATATGTACATGCTCACGAAAAAGCCAGGTTTTAGACTTTGTTATTTTTATTCATGCCTAAGTAATCGCAAACAAAATGATGATGGGATATGTCATGCATTGGTAATTATTACGCTATTATACTCAAATCATGCTCTACTCACATCACAGCTCGAATAAAACCATCACCATCAGCAGCTATTGCTTAAAGTATATGCACTAAATGAATAGAATATAGAATATAGGAGCTTCGTCGTTCGTTGTTTAAAGTCAAGCAAGTTAATTCATGTGGTACTAATTCTAATTTTATATCACTATTATCAGCGGGCATTTTACAAACTTCAATGTCCGATGATGATGAATCGTTACAGCTTAGCTTTGCATGAATGAATAGACGTTTGCTTAATAGCCTTTTCAAAAGCAAAAATTGCATGCATGTATTTACTTGCAATTTTTGCTTCAACTACCTTTTCCCCGAATGCTTTTTTCTCAATAGTACCATGTACATCAATGAAATTCGAAACAGGTCAAAGACTTTCTATAATTTTCAAATATTTTTGAAAAATTAGGGATTTATGACATCTAAACGCTTAATTTATTCTACTAGATTCGTGTAGATTGAAGAAACTGTTGCCAGTGCGAGATAGACATAGTTTTGATTGAAAGCTGGGGTAAACATGGATCGAATGACAGCAAGAGGAAGTGGTTACCTTTCTAGCTATAGGCTCGTAATTTAATAGCCAATGCTCAATTTTCTGGTCTAGTTAAAAGGTTCATCATGTTTTCTATTTAAGGAATCAGCCTCTAACACATAGCAAAACATGAGATGTTGTTGATGATACGAATCACTACATTATATATTGTCTCTTTATATTATGCATTGAAAGTCAAATAATGATAAGACTGAGAAGACCGTTGTGAATTAAAATACCTTAATACTTGAGGTTGAGGCATAACAAGACTCTTTAAAAGCTTTCCTTGTCCTTTCATGCTGGACTATTTGACTATGTATTAGAAATCAAAACCGATACAACCGAGGTGTATGTATGTATGTACGGAGTAGAGAGTAAAGTCAACAATGACAGAGTACAGACACAGGTTTCGGATTAAAAACGAAAACTTGTTATACACTTCTTCATTCTTGTCGATTCTTGTCGACATGATATTATTATGAGATGAAACTAAAAGTGTGAGCCTTTTCTTCGCCCACTTGAAATTATTTTTTTTTCTGTGTCTGCATGTGTATTTTATATTTGACATGCCACCACATAGTTTGATGGTACTAATACAGTCAGTCCGACGACAACGACGACGACATCACAGAGATAGCCACGAGATACAGATATGCTGTATGCTGTATACATGGAGAAAAAGAAAGAACTTGTTACATATTATATAAGACAAGCATTAGGTAGAACAGAGAACGTTGGGTTTGGTTTTTTAGTTACACTTGTTAAGGTGAGCAAGAGCACAGAAAAGGGGAAAGAGAGAATAAGAAGTAAAGACAGCAATACTTTTACCTGTGGATAAGTACAAGGAGAAGAAGTAGTAATAGAAAAAGAAGAAGAAGAAGAGTAACATTATTAAGAATTACACATAGGTGTATAATATACAATAAAGTAGTGTGTGTGTGCGTAAAACATTTTATGCTGTCGTCTTTTGGTCGTCGTCGTGGTTGTCCTCACTCATCAGAGTCAGACGGACGAGTGTCGACTGAGTCTTCTTGAGAATCAAGAGCCTGGTGTTTTCCATTCTTTCGACGTGAGGTAAAGTGTCAGCAGTCAGCAGTTGTGTGTGTGTGTATCTCTCTTGCTGTTTATTAAGTATTCTGTTGTACATAATATTATACCAAGAAATGTGCTTGTGTGTGGATTATTATTTTAGTTTTTCACAGGCCTCCTTTGAGGAATGAGTAAAGTGAAAACGTTTTGGGCTTATATAGCAAAGTCACAGGTGAAGTTCTGCCTGCAGAAAATTGTCAACTTGATACACAGAGCACAAAAAGCCTCTACAAAAAATACTTCTTTTTTACATACTACAACAAGATGACGACAAGTTGTCAACATCATATCGGAATTATTAATCAGATCAGAAGCAACGAGCAACGAGTAACTGGTTCAACTCCTCCAGTTTTTAGTCATTAGAATATTTAAACAATAAGAATAATTTTTTGTGTGCAAATTTACAGAGACATTGTTTGTTATCCTGTAGCGCCTCAATTTTACATCGATATACAATTTAGTGCGAATATAACTAGTTTATAAAGTGTACGTGAACAAATTTTTTGCGATAAATTGTATAATAACTTTCTCCTTTTTTGTGTTTTTTTAGTGATTTTAGAATTGTGCAATGAATTACTAAAAGAAAAGTTTATCTTCATGCTCCCGTAAAACATAAATATTGTGAACACCAAAATGGATGAAAAAGTTAATATACTCTCGTTTCAAAATTCAAAAAGAAGCCTCAACCTTAATTGTTCTAAAAGCACTACAGTTCGTTTTGATTTGGATCGACCCAAGAAAAGAGTCGTTTCTTTTGATGAAGATGAGGAAGTTGAAGAGGATTGGGAAGCCAAGAAGGGAAAAAATAACAATGTTTGCCTCCCAACAAAGGCGATCCAGCCGGATGAATTTTACGACCAGGAAGGAAAACTTATCCAGTTTAATCATCCGAGAAACAAAGGGCCCGTTAAATTGAACAAGTCGTTGGAACCTCCAGCTCATTTATCGTCTGTGTTGAATCATCCAGTCGGTTTAGAACGTCATAACAAGGGGAAAATAAATACAAATGTGAAGAGTAGAGATAAATTGATAGAATTGAAACATATTTTGAGTGCAGTTCGTGGTCACGATGACGATGAAGATAGTGGGCAAGACCAAGGCAATGATGATTTACAAATGCTACAAGTCAAAGATGTGTTATTACGAGGAGAAGGAGGAGATGAGGTTGAAAGTGTTTTGGATACAGAGGATGGAAAAAGCTTTGATGAGGAGGACGAGAGTGATGAATATTTTGAAAGTGTAAGTGGTGATGTCAATTCAAATTATTCCAGAAGCAGTAGTCAAGAAGAAAGTGATTACGAGGATAATAAAAATTCCACGTTGACTATCAAAGATATTTCTCGTCCGTACTCTGCATACCTCAAACGTTTCCAAAAACTTAAAGAGACACTGAAAAATTGGGAAGTTGTCTTGGCCAATCAGAGTCCAAGTGATAATCATGTCGACATCAACGGCAACAATAACACAACGAGTAACAATCATAAAGATGAAAAGACTAGTGGTTTTAAAAATGAGTGTGGACTTTCAAATAGTATTTTAGAAAATCGTGAATTCTTGAAGGAAATCTTTGATGAATTTAAACAACTTACTAGTCGTCACCAAGCTGGTAAGAAAAATAAATAGTAATGCAGACATTTACAAGTATGAATAATAAATAATACTGAACAGCTTTCTTACAATCTTTTATTTGTTTGGCGAATTTTAAAAAACGGAATGGTTGTTAATAAATTAATTGTTTGCCCATTTCATAGGTTTACTTGGTGCAATTTCTGGTGAAAAGTCAGTGCTGCCACCAAAATTTATAAATTCTCATCGCCAACAGTCACCTTCTAATCAAAATCTTCATCATCATCATAGTCATGACCTCAGTCGTCATAAAGTGAACGCCAACAAGTCGTCGCCGCCTTTTCCTCCTCATAGTCAATTGATGCTGTTGGGGAGAGAAAGCAGTGTATCAGAGGAAAATTGTATCAGAAAACAGCAGCAGCAACTCTCTAGTCGAACGGTGCTGCATCCCGGTAAGAAAGCAACCTTCTTTTGTCTGAATTTGCGTCACCGGCGTCCCTTTATTGCTAATTTTTATCATGTATACAACAAATGTATGTATATTAGATACTCAATAGTCATCTATATGTATAAGCACTTATTGTTAGTGCACCGTACATAGATTTCTGTAGGATTTCCATGTGAAAGGACGGGAAAATCCATAAAATCACACGTGGAATATCGCAAACACTATGTGTGAGGAATGTTATGCCATAATATCCACTTAAAATATTAAACATGGTGGAGTACACAAATTCTCACTCAAAACTATAAAATAGACAAATATTACGTACCGTAAAATGAGAATTCACTTTATTCAACGTATCTATATACATATATGCTAGATAGTGTATGACGCTTCTTCATTTCCCGTAGTGTCAACAAAGAAAATAATTTTTCCATTTCATAGCAGCAAAAGAGAGTGATAGACATCTGAGGGGAAAAAAGTTGTCGATTTGTCTTTTTCTCATCGCTTTACCTTTTATAAGGTAACAAGGAGCTTAAATAGAATAATCTGAATATTCTGGCGAAAGGATATGCGTAGAAAAAAGTGCGTACATTTTATTTATCAAAAATTGTATGTATTTGGTCTTTTCTTGCTCATGTTTTTTTTTATAATTTGATAAAGCATACAGAACCAAGTTGAGAATGAAAAGAGCGTTGACGTGTCAAGAATACTTTTTTTTCTCTCTAGCTGAAGCAGAGTTGTTCCATTTACGATTAGGACATGAGGATTAAAATAATAATAATAATAATAATGGAATGGAATAGCCAAGAATCAAGAGCTCTCATTCCAAATGTCCTTTCCTGTTTAGTATTTGTGTGTATTCGTATTGTTATCTTCGACTGTATCAAAAGTTTTACTTCTTTAGCATTTATTATTTTTTATGTATATTTTGTATCATATGTAGTTTGTTGGTTTCATTGTACTCGACGGTATAGTTTTAATTTTCACAAAAAGACAGGGCTAATATGGACTAAAGAGACATAGAATAGAATAGAATGTGGAAACTATGTAGAGAGACAGATACTTATATGTACAGTATATTTTTATTTTGTCGAGTAATAAATCATTGCAGATTAGTTAAGAGTGGTGTGAGTTTGTGACATAAGACTTCACGGACTTGTTACATTTTAATAAGGAAACTGCTGCTGGAATACAGAAATCTGATATCTATCTCTTCCTTCTTGGTCGTCCTCTTCCCTCCAGCTAACCACATTGAATACACACATGAATGAACAATGAAACGTGTGTGTATGTGTGTGTGTGTGATGATACATACTTGAGGTACTCCGATATTGTCAAACTACTAGTCCGTGGTCCGTGGGTGTAGGATTTGTAATGTAGCATAACTATCAAGTATCAAGTTCACTCCATATTTTTTCGTTCCTACATTGTACACAGGTATATGTAGTATTCACAAAATTCGTATAATAAGGTTGAGACTTTTCCCCTATCAAATGTATACGTACAGTTTTAGTAATTATGATTAGCTAGCAAAATTTATTCAGGAATATATTACATATGTATCTATTTGGCAGACTTTCTGTTCCTCGTTTTATAGGTGATAATTATAGACGTGATTAAGACGAGAAAGGGATTTTTCGATAAAAGTTAAATAATTTTGTATCGATTCCAATGTCGTAGATCTGATTCGACTTTTTATGGCTATGTCTATTCATTTATGGTGCCGTGAGTAAATTATCATGGGAGTTCAAAGCAGGAATGCAGCAAGCTTTTGCTGAACTTTCATCAGTTATTTGGGTGTTTCTTTTCCTTATTTTAGAGTTATTATACACGTACAATGCAATTGTTTATCGCGACTCTACTTGATTCAAATGTTTTTCACATTACCATTCGTCGATTTTTTTTAAATTCCAAGCTTATGATTATGCAGGTTTCTGAAAGCTTAAAAGTTAAAGGTCCGTAAAATGAAATGTCTGGGGCTTTTTACCTACAGCAATGCTTCTCAAGTTACAGTTTTTTATTTGTTCTGCACATGACATTGTTAAGAAACGTCTGTGTCTGTGTGGATACATAGATAAAAATTGTATAGTTTACACTTGTAAGTATGCGTTTCTTGCAACGTACTTATGTACAATCAGTTGCAAAAAGTCACTTGCTTATAATCACAGCTGTCACATTGTTTGTGTAGCTTCAGTCCTCTCTATATCTCACTCAAAAGTCAAAGTTTTTTACAATTTCAACTGTATGTACTATGAGCAAAGAGCAAAGAGTGAAGAGAGTCAGATGAGATTCAGACAGTCTGGAGAGGACACAATTTACAATTGACTTGATAAAAGCCAATGACTAGATGTATTTTGTTTGAAATGTTCAAAAAGTCGAGTCGGATTAAAACTTTTTGCAATATTGAGGAAGAAAATAGTTTAATTATAGACATATAATATGCATGTGCATATAATATAAGTACACCTGTGAAGTGAACATTGAGCTTTTGAAAAAGTTAGCCTATTACACTGATGTACAATGTACATACAAATAGTAATACATTTAAAAGAGAGTATACCTGTTATTTTTTATAGCCTTTGTATAAAAGTATTATGGCTGAGTAAATCAGTTGTTCTGAATCAAAACTGCTTTTGATAATGGGGGAATCTTTTCAAATGTTAACTTACTGTGTTCTGTGCACTTTGTTTGTGTACATTATTACTATGCATTCGCAGGCAGGAGTTCTAACTCTTAGTTGCTAAAATAAGAATACAACACACTGTGTTCACATACTTTGCTCATCATCTCGTTCCTCTTTGCTTTAGAAATTTCTTTATCCATTATCCATTATGTGTACTTCTTGTGGCACTTGTACATCTGTTAAATAATTTTGTTAATTCATCATGTACCAGTGCCAACTAGATACCACAAATTCTGGCTTTATCACATAACAATACAACACAGTATCTTCTTGTGTATGTACATAATATTTATTTCATACGTCCTCTTTCATGTTTGACTTGAGATTTCATGTTAAATCATAAGAGGTAAATAAATTAAAGGCAGTAATAAGTAACTAATACAAAAATGTACATTATAAAAATTAAATATAAAGATAAGTTATAATTGCAGTAATTAATAAGAAAATTACAAAGTTAAAAGTAAATAATTAGTATGATTATTCAATATCATTGGTTAGGAGAAAGTCAAATCTGACAGTGCATTTACAGGCGCATTGTTCGTCCACAACTGTATTGTTTAAGACGGGACATTTTCCACCGACATAAAGATACATGTCCGGATTAGGATTCCGATTTACGCAATACGTGTAACAAGGAGTGAATGGTGTAAATGTGCATTTGGGGCTGAGTTTCTGCAAATGTAAAGTAAAATATTGTTTAGAAATTGTAGGTTGTTGCAGATATAATATTATAACAGTTTGTACTATGTACAATGTACATTATTAAGAAAATAATTTATAAAATGTCATTTACATTTCTACAATCACAAATACAATTTCCGGATGAGGTGTCACAAAAGGTCGCAGAGTAGGGTAGCTTCTGCCACTCGTTACAGGCCTTCTTACAAATAGTTGGATCTGCAGTACAATTTAAATCCCTTGCGTGCGTTCCCTGTACAAGCACAATAATTCACCTTTTTAATTTCTGTTTATGATGTTGCATGTAAAATTAATTGGTTGACTGTACTGTGTGTATATTGTATATATGTAAACTCACTTTCAACATTGTACAAATTATGACTAGACAAAGGAAGTAACTTGTGCTTAACATTTTATGTTATATTTTCTTTTCTTTATACGCAAGTTGACTGGCAGGCAAAACAGTGAAAGAAAACAAAGGAAGTAGATGATTTAATAAGATTGTAAAGAAAAATAGAGGATCTTAATTTATTTTCAATATACTTTCTGTCGTTTCAAAAATAGACTAATGAGAAGTTTTAAATTTTTGAATGAATTATAAATATAGACGGGAGCTCCTTCGTTTGGAAAAAGGCAAAGTTTTTATCAGTATCCATAAATATAATGAATATTATATGCTTTCATTATATTGGTAGGCAAATGCGGTAAATATTTATACTGCGAGCACCATATTTTTTTATCGTTTTTAGAAAACAAACTCATGAGCAATGAGCAGGAATAATGTACATATTATGTACATGTTAATGTTTGTACTCTCACAACATTAAGAAGTCATTTGACATTTTATGTATGGGTTGATGTCCATACATACTACGATACAGCTAAATTATAAATTATAATGATACACTATGTGTATGTACAAACTACAAACAGAAACAAATCATATGGTTTATAGTGACTGTGAGTACTGTGTATTATTGATAAAATGTTGACATTATGAAAACTAACATTTATGTTAAGGGGAAGATTTTTTCCTGATATGTATTTTGGTACACCAACGACATAAATATTACGTGTTTACATTTCATGTAGATACACATACGTACCTATATTATGGTTGTATGTGTATGTAGTATGTAGTATGTACACTTAGACAGGCAGTCGAAGGGGAAGAAGATTATTTGCATTAATATTCTTGAATATTATTTCCTATAAAACATTTTCTCTTCGGTTTGAACAAGTCTTTTGGGACAAAACTAAATAAATTAAATGCGTAAAACATGCACATTGGGCATATAAAAACTGCTAATCTATGTGAAGTTTTGTATTTTGTGCATCCTGTACATATCGAGTGTATATAATATTTTCATTCTGCTATAACTATTACTTGCATCATTATTATTATTATTTCTGTATTATACGCTATCAAAGTTCAGAACTGAGCAAGCTAGCTTTAATCATAATGAGTAATCAGGAGACAGCAATCAGCTATAGCGTGATGTACAGAAAAACGAACGATTGAATGACATTTTTGTTTACGACGACTTGGATTATTATAACATTAAACGTCGTCGGCAAAAGTACCAGTTTAAAGCTAAAACAACTTTTTTCACTTCATTTCCATATAAATTATTGTCATCAGTGTTGGGTAGCCACTCTTTATGTTTCTTTCTCTCGCTATTTGTTGCATTCTTTGAGTATCTTGTGCACATGTACATTGTATGTAGTATGTACATAACATACCTAAGTATTCGAGATACTAGCAATCACCATTTGTTTTTTCAATTTCTTTCTCCGTACCATATTACCGTATAAGCTCTTTTAGTAGTACTGTATCACTAAGTCAATTTTTCGTCATAGAGTATATGTACATGTAATACAA